>WEDG01005645.1:0-40582 GCA_017591395.1 Schistocephalus solidus
TTTCATTGATATTAGGGTGTTGACAGACTCGTGCGCACCGATCTTCTCAGGTTCGTGTTACCCAATTAACATGTTACAGACTCGACTGCTATCCCATTTTAAGACTTCAGCATTTCCCCAACCGACATCTTACCTCTAAATTGGAGAGTAGATCTACTGATTTCGTTATATGCTCTTCTGTATTTGCTTTCCATCGTGTAGCGGCGAAGACTTCGAGGGGTTTGCTCACACACGGGCAATGCCGCACCTGTAGTCGTTATAAGCGATGCGCGTATTGAACAGAGTCTCTAAGCACCATGCCGATCCTCCAAGCAGCCAACAGTCTGTTAGAAGGAACGGCAGAAATGTTGGAAATGGATTCTACTATAAGAAAGGATATCAAGGTATGAAAGAGAACAATAGAAAAATAGAAAGAGGCGTTACATGAGGCGATATCCCTGGAATTAGAAGTACGTCGTGTCCGTTGTTGGATAACCGGTGGGAGTCGCAACGCTGTGAGCGCTTCTGTCGGGACGAGGATGCTGACATTGAACGGAGGTAGTGATACGATAAGCGGCGCGACGATTTACTCGGTCAGGGATAGGGGTCGCGTTCGAGAGTGGAAGGGGGCACCGGCATCTTCACCGACATTCCATCACTCCATCCCCATCCGGGATCCGCGCGAAAGTGCTACCAGTCATTCAAACAATTCAGTCGGAACTGTGGTTCCTAATGACTGTGTGCGTTTGAGTGCTGGCATGGTGCCAGGGCCATGTTCAATACGCGCATCGTCTATGCTTTAGTGCGTTACTCGCATTGTGTGCAAACCTCGGTATTCGGCCGCTACATTGGTGGCAGCGGTGGGATAGAGGAGCACGCATTTCCACACCTACCATTCCGACCCACTTTTGCTTTGAGGACAGTGCTGCATTTCCAGAGGAGGCCATGTAACGAACCACAGTTCAGGCAAGAATTGTTTGAATGGACGAGTAGCATTTTTTCGCGCGGATCCCGGATGGGAATTGGGTGATGGAGATGTCGGTAATGCCGATGCCCCCTCTCGATTATCCCACGGTGCCGTCATATCATATCGCTTTACCCTCCATTAATGTCAACATCCTCGTCCCGACCCACAATTACCCACAACGTTACCTCCACCGGTATCGAACGTATAATTCCCCCACTCCAAAGGAATATCGCATCAATGTAACCCTCTTGCTTTCTTTTATTTTCTGTGTGCCTACTTTTGCTTTATATCCTTCTTATCAAAGAGTATAATCCATTTCAACATTTCTACCGTTCACTTCTAATGACTTTGTTGTTGAGTGCTTGTATGGTGGCAAAGATACATGTTCAATACGCGCGTATAAATCAATAACGACTTCTGGGTCATTACTCATCGTATTGTGCAAACCTCAGAATATCGGCTACTATCTGCTATATTTATGCTACTAGCCTGCTTTTTGCGTTGTGATTGGTTTACGCGTCCGGTTTGGTTTGCAGTCATTGACCTTCATGTCGCGTATTCGTTTCGCAAATTCTTTGCCAATTGGTTTTGGGCCGGAACTCTTTCCTGCTGCTTCGCGTTAATTTTTTCCTGCTTTTCGTACTTTTTATATTCTGCCTTTCTTTGTTCCGTTAAAACAATTTTTGGCGGCTGCTCGGTTTTCTCTCCATTACTATTTACCGTGTGTCCTCTTAAGTTCCCTATTCCCCGACCATACAAGCCCTATTACAATTGGTACCCGTATTGGAAGCGTCCTGATTTCCAGAAGTTGGGTGGCCATACAAGGTAGCCCTACCCTGGTGACATAACTTTCAAATTTAGAATTGTGCTCATTCTCAATGGCTGCAGTCCACGGTCGGCAAAACGCAAAGGTGCAATTGACATGAAATGTAAATTTTGACGAGCGTTGTGTAAAGATGTACGCTTTATGTTAACCAAGCTTAAAATTGGAAGACGAGCTCACTTACATTTAGGGGATTGAATGGAAAAACCAAAATATTGACGGACGAAACAGTTTGCCAGCTATGAGCAAAAAACAAAAGAAAAGCGCAAAACGCAGCAAATTCAAGATAATACCGTTTAAGAAGCATTTAAAATTATGGGTTGCGGTTCAGTACGCGCCGAAATTAATAAGAGTAAGATAAGAGAAAGCAGTAACGGCACCTTATAAAGGCAGCTCGACTTCAGTTCAAACCTCTGTCAGCCATCCGAGCGGTTCTGTAGACCCCATAGTTAAAATCAAAGAAGCAAGCCGGTGTCAAGGAAATATCGAAGTCTTTTTTAAAAGATTCTGACGTCAAAACAAACTCCAACGCACCCCTCAGGTCAATAAGAGAAAAAATTATCGGTAGTTTAATAAAGGATCCCATTGTTAGACGACATAATTTCGTATTCATTCAGATTTATCAGAGTTGCATGCTCCTAACCCAAAGGAAATGACTTCTGTTGAAATTGCTCTGTTATAACACCAGCTAAGCTATATGATTTATTCGAGAAATTCAACCGTTTACACAGTCCTCAGAGTTGAAATAAAGGTCAGTGAACGGTCCAGAAAATGTATGACCGAAGCCTAGTACAATTTTCTTGAACAACAAAGAAGAGGCTAATCTGCTTTTTCCAGAAAAATCAACCTTCGAGACGCTCATAGGGAGGTTTTCTGTTAAACTATTCTCCGATAAAGACTTCTGAAACGCCGAATTGTGATACACTGAAGGGGAAGATTTGCAGCCGAAGAGAACAATACGTTATTTTCAGAACAAATTGATAGAAATGCATGCGGTATTGCTATATAAAAATCAGTCAATGCTCGAGTGGCGGCGGACAATGTTGTGACATGTTGTTGTTCATATTGGTGACTTTAATGTATCCAGCATTCGATGTAAAGATCCATGGGTCAAGTGCTCCAAAAGTATGCTTTCAATCACCTTCTGCTTCAAAGAGAACACTTGGAAGCGCTTCTTACACAACACGTCATCCTTCTCTAGAGCGCATGATGTTCAGACCTTTTCTTCTGATCTCGTCTTCACTAAAGATCCTAACATTATAGACGGGGCACATTGTCTACTCCACTTGGCCACAGTTATCATGCATGCCATGGGGGCATGTTTTATATTCTGTACCACTTGCGAGAAATGAAGAGGGCCCAATATGAGACAATAAGACTTTTTACAAAATGAGGGGCTGACGCATCACGAATAGAATGGGATCTTTTTCTTCTCCATGATCGTCAATAAAGAGTAGAATTTATTTTAGGCGCCGTTGTTGCATCGAATGACGTGCCACTGTCGGTAGTATAAGCGTAGGATATCAAAACACCACCACGGTGGCTAAAGGGGATGTAAAACAAAATAAACAAGAAAGTCTCAGGAAGTATTGCGGAACATGAAAATTCAGAACAGCTTAAAAGTTCAATGGAACAAGGTAAAGGCCTGATTTTTTTAAAAGAGGCGGGATTTCGAGCATGAATTGCTCCACTGGGCCGTTGAACGTGTAGCGGAACCCGATTCCCGTTATGAACTTGATGATGGTTGGAAATATTGGAAAATGAAAGAGCTGTATTTATTTTCTCAGTTCTGTCAGTCGGTTTTCACAAGAGAAGCTGTTTTCATTCCACTTAGATCTTTTCATTTCACTTCAGTCTATTTGAGGTTAATAAGTCTCTAAGCCTTTGAAACTGCTATTAGCTTTGCATACAAAATAGCAAGAATAAGTAACAGTATGAGCAGCAAACAGTCGGAAGTGAATGTAGCCAGATTTACTCTGTTAAGGCTAACTAGTCACATAGTCTTCGTGGTGCTGCTACATATGAAAGTCAAGCCGATGTTCGCATGCCTCCACTGCACTGGGGCAGTGCTAACTCGTTCTCATGTAGGTCACGGGTGGAGAAAAATAACTGCTGCATCCTATCTTCATTGGGCACATGTAATCTTGAATGGATGCTCTCGGAGATTGTGGTGGCAGTTGGAAAAGTCATCACACCGGAGGTGCAATTCATGCCACGCATGATACGAAATTTTGTATCAAGTCTCCGCACAATTGCCTTGAGCTCACAGGATAGAGCTTTTGGTTATTTAGGCGGATCTCATATGGTTCACCTTAAACTCTTACTAATTTTTGTCCTTGCCGCTGCACTCTTTCGATCAGGTTGTAGCTATGCACAGATCCACGGTCGCCAGGCCTGGATCATATTCATGATGTGGTCTTACAAACGCACCAAAGACTTTTTGAAAAAGCGGATCAGAAAATTTAAATGCCCGCTAGATGGCGTAAAGCATTGAATTGGCGGATTAAGCCATCTAGCAACTATGCAGGCTTCAGATTGTCTGTCATCCAAACGCCGAGATCCTTCCTCGCAATTCCTCCCACCCCTGGCGTTGGATGGGTCTCATTGAACAACTGGTACAATGGGCTTCAAACTATTCAGGATAGTTGGTTTCGAAATGACAATTTTGAAGAACTAAAACTTGAAGTTATGTAAACTTCCCGGCTCATATGACATTCCAGCAAAGCTGCTCTTCGACATTGCTCAAGAACAGGTCAAACCAATAATCGTTGATGGAGCACAAGGACTTCTTCACAAAAACGGAAAACAACCTACGAAACACCACTTCACAAAAGTGGTAGTCGATGTACAAACACGACCAACCACAATCTGTTGCAAGATTATGGACAAGATAATCAAAAAGGAGTTCATGATTTGTTGGAAGCCCACATCCTCTTGTGCACAATATGTCTTTCGTAGGAAGATCGTGCCCGGTACAGACTTGCTTTCTACGAATCAAAGCTGGAGAAAAGAACTCGGCCCAAAGACTACGACAAATGTGGCCTACATTGATTTCCGAAAGGCCTTTGATAGTGTTCACACCCTCCAGTACAATTTGAAAGTGATGGGTATCGAGCAAACTTCCTACGTGGATAAAGGAATTTCCTTATTTGCTGTTCAAATTTGTATTGTAGAGGTTGAGCGATCAACGCGCACAGCCATTGACAGTGGTGTCCCACAAGGTTCGTTTCTCGGACCGCCCATGGCCTCTCCACAATTTCGTAAATGATTGCGTACGGTGGTTGGACTCGGAGGTGCCATGTTTGAGCATGATATAAAAATATGAAAGTCGTCCCTGGCACCGAAGAAGTCGACTTCCAAAAACATTTTTCGTCAACTGGACGCGTGATACGGCAGATGGCTTCTGTCCTTCAACACGACAAAGGAACCCTGCTGCGTCTGGGATATTAAAATGCGGTCATTTATATACGCGACCGTAATGTCTGAATAGAATGCTACTCCGAAGTAGAAACACAAGAAGATCTCGGCATTTTGATGACATACAGCCTAAAGCCTTCGGTACGTTTGAGAAGCCAGATCTTGAATACGCATTCAGCCCTGGAACTGTGGATGCAGCAGGACAACAACGATGCTCGAATGGGAACAGTGAGCCACGGAATTAGTAAGAGTCATGGTGCGCTTCCATATGAATCGGCTAAACAACCTTAATTTCCATCTTCTGAGTTAAAGCCCATAGGCGGAGCTTGATACAAACCTTCCGTAGTGCGGGGCTTGAATGCGCCCTCCTGTGAAATGACTTTTCAAATCCACCCCAACAATAGCAATTAATCTCCAGGGGAATTTCTTCAAACTATATAGGCCTCGGTAGTATTTTTATGTAGGGATTATTTTTTTTAACTGAAAGAAATCTTCAGGTACGCGGTAGCCGTCCTGACAGCGCACGATACGGAAGTTTGTATCCAAGGTCACCCAGTAGCCGCCTGTAACTCAAAGGAAAGAGATAAAGATTACAAAACCGCATTTCATAATGTAATGAGCCCTGTCTAGTTACACAGGTTTGTTTGTACGCCATGAACGTCTTTTCATGATACTGAGGTCGTTAGCGGTCACAGGGTCCCCGTAGCAGATAGCGAACACAGTGCAGTCCTTCGTTCTAAAGACTTAAGCGAAACAGATTTCATCAAAGGCAGAGAGGCATAGTGAGTTTCGGGCACTAAATATTCTAATTCTTCCAAATATGTTTGCTCCAGATCTTCCATGTACGTTATTCGGCTAAGCTACAAAGATCAATGCATCTTTACTTGACTGTAAAATATTTGGTTACAGAGGAAGTTTGGGCAAAAGCAGAATTAAAATTAATTTTTAACAAACACTACCACCATTAAAACTAGCCTCACTCCCTTAGCTTGTAAATTCAGATCCACGTCTAACAAACATTGATTTCTCACCCCAAATATTCAAAAGAAATAGATTGCTTAAAATTCACATTCAGTTTGGAACTGATGACATTCCAAACTCATTTATTAGAACAGTTAACAGATTTTCCACCTTAGAATTGAATTATCTTCAGTATTTATCGAAAACGGTTTCTTCCCCGATTTTTGGGAAAACTTCTTTATAATTCTAGTTTTTAACTCTTGGTTTACACTCTGGCATTCATAACTATAGCGCTGATCATAAAAGCCTTTTCCATGCAAAACTATTTAAAAATAATTGCAAATATTACGGATTTTGCACAAGTAATCAAATTATCACTTTTTCCCAACGGCTTTTGCTGGTGCTCTTGTGAAACCTGCCGCATGTCTTTTCGAAATCTATTAACCTCTCTTCGTAATTATCAACTATCTTAGTACTTATATATTTTTGATCTTATTAATGCATTTAAGAAGTGCATCATATAGACTTCTAGCTAAACTAGAGGCTGTGGAAATTTCGTATTCCCTTACTTTTGTTATTGGATCATGCCTACCTGATCGAAAACTAAAAAGTTTTCATGGGTCCTCCATGCTCAAGTGCTTACCCCGATTGTGAGTGGTGTAATTTAAAAGTGCCGTGCTATGTCCTGTAGTTCTTCCTTTACATGACCATGATATTTCCACGGTAGTTAAACATTCTCAATCATATATTTATGCTGATGGCCTGAAGTGCATGTATTTCTTCTCAGTCTACGGCCAGATGATGCGCTAGAACAAATTCATTCGAACTTGAACGCTTTTCAGCGATGGAGCTCCACATGACAAATGGACTTCTACTCACTTCCTTAGTGTCGCTACATGTTTTAAGCCGATAAATTGTACCGCAACCTGTTATTTTAAAGGTTGCTTCTGTTGACATTCCTCAATCAAGAATGTTTACGATCCGTTGGGCTAAAATTGGGTGCTTGAATAGATTGGGAGTGTAAAGAATGCATCCTAACGAGCTCATGGTTGGGTTGTCTAACTGGATTGACACTGCCCTTGCCATCACACGTACTCACGAATAATGATCAGTTCGTTTAACAGATATTCTACGGAAGAAATTGTGGCAACGTCAACCGGGATTTATTACGAATCTCACCTGCGGTCAACTTGACATGCAAACATTGCCTATTGCGTGGTACAATCAAAATGGGTTGAGCAGAAACTGAAAAATGGAGCTTGAAAGAGGACGGGTGAGTGTGATCTCCGTGGAAATTATGGTTGCGTTGACGGTGGTAACGGTGGCTTTTGCATGAAGCGTGCTGGTATTTAATAAACAGGGTAATGTAAAATAAAATAAATGCAGGATTTGAATGCACGTTGGCGCGTTAATCAGTTCCATCGCTCTGCTCTGGCACAGGGGTGGTCCATTATACCTGCCAGTCCGTCACAAGTGCTCTCTGGTCCTTCGATAATTAAGGGCAGCGAGGTGTTTCTGATAGAGTACTTCTTGGGTCAGTTTAGCCCACCTTCTATGGCAGCAACCACAGCAACGCTGTCACAGGAAAAGCTGCTCTTTGTCCACTTTCACTGCGTGGTCAACCATCGAATTTGCTGAACACTTTTATCCTCACCAACAGGTCAGTTTCAGCATTAAATCAAGTCGCGTCATGTTACATGTCCTTTGAATTGAGTTTACAGAAGTTGTTTTGGCTTTCACGGCTTAGTTTTGATAGATGAGCCGGCTCTTTACCCAGTGAGAGCAGCCTTGTCGAATGGGCAAAATCAGCACCTAATCATTTGTCGTCAAATAGATGCTTCAATGACTCTAAAGTAGTGTTGTAAACACAAAATATTTGGGCCCTATTTACAGTGATCTGTACAATCCGCATTGTCAATTTGACTGGCCGTGAAATTGTGCTGAAGTACATATGCATATTTGTTCACGGTGTGTTTCATTTACCCAATGAGAAAACCACAGTGGGCCTTTGATCATGTCGAATTTTACAGCGACGTAACGTGTCAAATCGTGTCACTCATAAGTTTACGCTCATTAGCCGTCAACGACGCCCAAACTCCATCAGATGATGTTTCCGTTTTTGGGCGATAAACGCCCAGTTTTCAGACCAGTGAAGATAATGAAAGTGTGTTTATGCTGCTTGTGCTTCTTGTGGAGTGCAGGTGACGAAAAAGCAAACTGGGGGTTTTCGCTGTTTTTTATTGAATCTGCATTGGTTCTAGGAAGAAGGCCATAATGATGATATATGAATTTGAGCAAATTAATTATATTCGACAGGAGAATATGCTAACGGCGTGGCAGCAAATTAACGGTATCCATTAATGCGTTGATCTTATAGGTCGGAAACGTTGTTGCGTCCAATAAGCCTTGACAGATTTGCCCGTATCTTTATACCCCTAGAAACATCTAGTGACCATTCATAGAATTGGGGGGCACCGCATTCGTAGATAGCTGCTGATGATTTGTCCACATCGGATACTTGCCACTACCCTTTTTCCTTTTCTGCTTGAGGGGAGGTTAACCAATGACAGCGTTTCACTTAAACTTATGGTTTCTTTTTGAGTCGTATTAGGGTCCCAGATTAAATCCAGTAGAAACCCAAGAGCCTGCCGGGAACCCTGAAAGTAATAGCAGGCGGTTTTATGGGTGGGGCATTAGAAGTAAAAAGCATGAAAAACGATGAATGTAAATTACAAACAAGAAATTCATAAATAAACATAAAATTTTTAAATGAGGTGAAAATAGCCCGCCAAAAATGAAAGAAACGGTAGGCATCAATGAAATTAAAGCTCTTTTAAATGATTGTCCCCAATTGAAAGCACTGTAAATAATTGTCCCCATTGTCCACGGGCATCCCAGTGAAATTAAAAGCACTGTAAATGTGTCCCCACTGAAGCTCAGTTAGCTTTCCCAAGTAGCAAAAACAATAGCTTTTTTAATTGGGACCAGCCTATTTCGATAGCTTTCATCGATATTATAATTGAACCGTACACTCGCTATATACGTTCACTGTGGGTATTTGTCGTATTTTAAAATGTTCTTCGTTCAACTTACAAAAATGACTATTTTTACTTTTCTACAAATTTCGGAGGGTTCGGTCAATTTAAGTTACGTGCACATAATAAATAAAACAGTTTCCCAAGGGTCATCATGGCCCACCAACCCAAGGTAATGATTAATGGCCGTTCGATGTCAACAAAGTTAGACGCATGGGAACACAAAGCATGATCGATTGGAAGAACAGAAGCGGAAATTATTGGAAATAAAAAGCAGAGCCAGGTGCATGGCTTTCTCCGCACAAGATGAAGGACTGGAAGCGGACGGGAAGTCCTGACAGAAGAAAGTAGTTGGAGAGCAGATCACAGGAATTTACTTGGGATTCCAATAACGCTGTTTTACTTTCAATATGTAGATAAGGAAATACGATTTGCTATTCGCGTGTGAGAAAAGTGGAAATCCTGTTGTTGAAACTCAGCGACATGGAACACGAAAGGGGATGTCACATTCGTTTCTGCCGAAGAGACTTGCCAAAATCCTCTTCAATTAAACGGTGAAAAACTGCGAGACCATTGTTTAGCTATTCCACGTCCTTGTTTAAAAGACATTTTAGAATGTGTTAATTTGAAAGAAGAGGGCAGACGAATAATATTTTGACGTGTACATACGCAGCAACTCTTATACGAACTACATCAGAAGGATGACATGATCATAGGGAAAGTAGCGTAGGCATGTTTTAAATTCAGGAACATTAAAGAGGCAATCATAATGAAGGGCAAAAGGAACAGTTAACACATACAGGTGTTTCACATCACGAAAGAACTGACCACTGCAAGAGAGAAAGTCGTCCAAGAAAACCGAAAAATAACACGCCCCTGCATTATGTTGTCGACCGCCTCTAGAAATAGCCTTGAACGTGCTACAGGTGAGCAAGGCTCTGCTGCTCTAATCGACACACCACAGAGCAGGACAGACAAGTCCCTGAGAACAGTTTAACCTCGTTTCTTACATGACAAATAACGGGTGCCGAACTGTAAACTGAAAAGACCTATTACTGTTCCTAAATTGAGGGAATCCGGCGGGCTTCCAAGCTGATACGGCGTCTCATCCTGACGAAGTATTGCAGTACAGGAATAATGCGCACGCGATAGAAGCATCTTATCTCACAACACACAGCTGTTTGTGGGCGTTAAACGACACAAAAATGAAATTTAAGGGAATTTTTCGGACGAATGTCGGATTTGGGGATAAAATGTGCCTAGTTAACGTTTCCGTATCCGGAGAGTCGGATTGGTTTTCTTGATAAGTACGGTTTTATGGAGTCAACCATTTTAATAAAGAGTTGCTGCCAAGAACAAGAACAGTGTCGTTAAAGAGCGCTAAGTAAAACTGATGGAAAATAGGGAAGAATAATGTGCCAAAACAGAAAGCCACATTACAAATTAAGCGGGGGTCAGAAACCGGTTTACGAATAATTTCGCCGGGTTCCATTTGCAATTCAGGCAGGAGGAGTGTCATATTTCCCATCGAGTACTCGACCTGGATAACTCCCATTTCGGTGGTTAAAAAGGCCAGCAAGAAACCTCAGATTGCGTGCCGACTATTCAAAGGCATTAAACGATGCAGATGAAAGTTTGGCTAGACAAAAGATGGAAAAGCGTTCATGCATGGTGGTCTTTCAGAATGGTGATTTCACAAATAGAAATTAAGGACGAATTGCAGAAGCTATTGATAATCAATGCTCAGATGGATTATTCAAGTGGCTTTGTAGTAAGCTACGGTCATATAACTGCCCCCAAAAAATTTTACAACAGATCAAGGTATACCAGAAAACACGCAGCAAGTTACACCTGGAGCGGTTGTGTGCAGGCAACTTATTTATTATAGTAGCTGGTTGCCCAGAAGAGAATTAATAGGACTAGCAAAGTTCGGAAAACATCATTAACTATGGGGCGACGAATGGAAATGCAGACGCACTTGGAACTTATTTTTGCTCAATTGCTACTGATACAATTTTGGGTAGGCATATTAAAAGCAGGTGACAATTATGGTGCACGGCTAAAAGGACTCTGAATCATTTGCAGTGGCCATTTCCTTCTAACGGTTGAGCAATTGGGTTAGGTTTATTGGTTTTAATGTGGGGCTAGAGCTTGGGCTGCGAAGTTAGGGTGTGGTGGTTAGGCCTATGGATTAGAGTTGAGGATAATAGGTATGATTGGAATTTGGATAGGGTGAGAGTTGGTAAAAGGAAAAGGATTAGTGTAGAGTATTAACGTTGGGTTATATTTAGGGATAGGGCCAGAGTTCTAAGATACAGGGGTACGATAAATATTTGAGTTAGGCATATGGTTATGGTTAGAGTTCAAGAAGTTATGGTTAGGGGTTAAAAGTGAGGTGTTAGGGTTACAACTAAGGATAAGTGTTCGGTTTGGAGTTAGACATTAAGTTCAGGGTTGCATATTAGGTTAGAAGGTTAAATTTACGGTATGCGTCAGATATATGGGGATTATGGTTTAGACTTCTGTTAGGGTTTAGGTGTTAGATATAGGTTTTTGGGTTAGGAGTTCGGCCTAAGGTTATGTATCAAATTACGTAGTTATTTGTATGTTTACGTTAAGTCGAATGCATAATTTACTTACTGCTATTCCGCATAATTACAGTTTTCCCAAAAGTTGCCAATTTACGTTACAATTCCCTTTGGCTGAAGGATATACTTGATCAGTCGAAGCCACTCTTGTTTTAATTCACGAATATGGCGCACTGTGGCTGATAGAAATCGGTCCAAATATCCATATCAACTTTTCAGTCCACGCCCATAAACCTTCAAATTCACTCTTAGCTAGCGAGTACTTTCTGAGAAAATTCAAAAAGTTGCAATTAATGTTTTGATGCTGGAATATTTGCTTAGCTCTTTGTTTGCCCACTGTATTTCATTTGACGCGGTCAAAAATACACGGGTTTTGATTAATTGAAACATTTGTGCGGAGGACATAGGTTTGCTACCTCAGTCAGAAATTATTTCATATAATAACGTGTTACTTAGGTTCGGGAGTTTATTTCTACACTTCGATCAACCAATTGATTGGTGGTTAATTGGGCTGGAAGCCAAACACGCAATTACTACAAATATGAGATGTACTTCTTTCATTAATTAATTAATTCATTAAAAATACGGTAGGTAGCTTTTGGCACCAAAAACATCCTGGGATTAGGAGCTGGATACACGAATACTGGTAGTAACCATATTTTTCCGAATTTCGAATTAAGCAGCTGGCATGGAGTTTACGAGAAAAGGGATGATACAGCTGGCAGCAGTCGGTAAATATTTATGGAAACATGAAGAGCACATGAGCGGTTGCTTTCAAGTGGAAAGTGATGGCTATACTTCACTTCTAACCATGAGTAAACCCACCCACAGTGGAGGTTCAGTTGCTCCAGAAGCCCCAAAACAGTTTTTCAACAGAAAAAAAAACAGGTAGACTGAATGTACCTTGTGCAAAGTCACGTGGAAGCAACTGCTAATTGCAGCTACTTAGCTGCGCATTCAAAACTAAACCTAGCAATCCGACTAGTGCGCTCCCAAAACTTAACATATCAGGCCAACTATTGTGTTAGAAAAGGATCTATATTTCAATGACAAGGTAACATACAAAAGCGGTAGAAAAAGGAGGAGAATGGAACGGGTACACAATTCTGGATAGACGAGTAGTAGACTACAAAATGATAAACTTTCAGTTACATAATACGGTAATTTAAAGATCACCATCAATGAGATGGAGAAGAGTTAAGAACGGAAAGGTAGGCAAAGTCTCTGAGCAGCTAGATTAAAGAGTGGATAATAACACTCAAAAAAGACGCTTTCAAAGAAACTTAACTGAGCGAGATGAATTCCACGGTGGATGGGGAGGTAAGCAGCCTTGGAAAAAGGCGGGGACGGAACAGGACCATCAGATTTTTCAATCGGCCAATGAAGTTGGCTCTGTAGCTGCCCAGCCATAGGACGCCATCTTTTTCACAGACATCCGCTACGTTGTACATGTGGCCAGAAGTATCATGAAGGGATTCAAGAATCTTCCCATTCTCGTCGACACGCACAATCATGGCATGCTTCTTAAGGGACCCGACGTATTGAAGGAATTTGCTTGGAAAAATCTGAAAACACCATGCACGTGCTGACTGAGCAAAGGCCAATAAGATCACTGGTGTTAGGTATGAGGTCAAGGTGTGATAATAGAATGAACTTATAATTCAATCACTGTTTTAAAATAAACTTATCATTGTTAGAATTGAAGTTCCGCGGTGAGACTCACAACTGGAGCGTTTTTTCTCTGGTATTACATTGTAAACGTCATAAGTGCGGAACCGAGGCAGTCGCTTGATATACAGTAAATGTGCTTTCACATTAAAAATTAACCGAAATTCTGAAATGTGTATTCGGTTCTAAAGGATTGAGTCAATACGGTTGTAATAGCAAGCTCCGCATAACCTAATTCGAAGATATTTCGGTCAAGTCAGGATCACAGCTTTTCGAACGAACAATTTTTTTGGCCACCCGCAAAGAGTTCACTCCTCCAAATTGATGTCATTATAAATTCTATAAGATATGTACAAGATGTTCTCTTTTTATACGCAGTTGGTGGCAAATTATATTTCCTTCAAATTTTATACTTGAAAAGAGGGTAGCTTTCGGGTTTAAAAACTTAGTCAATTTTCGAACAATTTTGAACCCCCACCTGCTTTTAGCGTTTTCAACCTACGTGCTGTATATGTTGGTTATAAGGAGACAAGAAAGAGCTTCAAAATGTACAATAAACGTGGATCCCGTTCAATACCTTATCGGCAGCATTAATATGCGTACAGATATTAATTATTAATTAATTAATTAATTGACAGTTCATGTCCTAAAAATCACATTATTAGAAACTTTTCCAAAACAGAAATATGTATGTTCTTCAAGTAAATAATGTAAACAGATGGAATCAGCTACCAAATAGGTACAAGAAAGAACATTTTTATGAATATTTTATAAAGAAAATATGTTTGAATTTATATGGTCATGAAAAAATCGAAGGAGCATTTCACACTGCTTAAGTAGCTATTTCTGCAGTGCTGCTTTTGTAGACGGCAGGAAAGTAGTTCGCTCAAAAGTCTGCATTCTGAATTGGTTGAAATATCTTGGGATTCCGTTGCACAATAAGTAATAGTGCAACCGGTTAAAATTTTCCGAGAAAGTAAATCTAACGTGGTCTGTACTTTAGGTTCACAGAGGAGAGTCATGTCATTTTAATTTGAACAGAAGATTTTCTCCTCCCGAAATATCCGCATACCTGATCCGATTAAATCAAACAGGGTTCATCGAAATGTCATCCAGAAATTATTAGAACCGATAGATTTTCAAGTTGCAACATTTAAAGTACTTAGCTCAAATTCCAAGAGAATTGAAAAAAATATATAAAGTAGAAACATTTAGTGTCAAAGAAGAAAAAGACAGCCGTAGCAGCAGTGATAGAAAAAGAATGCAAAGCGAATTATTGCGGACGTCGAGTTAATAAGTAATGAATGGCATAGATTAGACCACATTTCCGAACGTTACCATGTACAAGAATCTGCGCACCGTAGGCCAGTTGGCCAGCACATCAATTAAGCTGGGTGAACCCTGAGAACGATGCTATCGCCATGGAGACCCAATAACCGCCTCAGGGCGATCGGTTCACGTTGTCTGGAAAACCAGGCAGACTGTCCGCGAAGACTTCGTGCTTAGTGCCGTTGGTGAGAGGGATACGAAGTACGCGTGCCATGCCGGTCTCGGCGACTAGCACGAACTGTTGGTCGCTGTGCAGTTGGATGCCGTTGGCGAAGTAGAGGTCTTTGGCTAGGACACTCCATTCTCCGGTGGATGGATCAACGAGGAACACCCTGATAGGGGAGGCAGCGTGAAGGGACAGGGAAAAGGGAATAGGTTAGTAAGCACTTCGATTAGGCCGAATTGGCCTAGGGGGTTCATATGGTTACCTCCAGTGAAACCTACTGGAAAAAGTCCAAATTATTTCACTTTAATACTTTTTGGCAGAGGAATCAAAGGTCTTCCCAACAAAAATATAGAGTATTGGTTACTGCACACTCACGAAAACGGGACTCTCGCTGATGCTAGCGATTACCTTATGCCCTAGAAGGCAAACAAGCGGTTAAGCAAAAGGGCGCCTCCCAACCAGACGCCGGGGACGATTTAACAAAGTAAGTCCTTTGTTTTTATTACCATAACAGGTCTGCTTATTTGATTTAGGTAGGCATTTTATGGCAGACTCACAGTTCAGGTTGAGATTAATAAAATTGTTAAGGGATAGGTAAAGAAATAGGATTATGTAGAGGGGGTTTTGGAGTGATGGTTAAGGTTACTGGCAGGTCTACGTTTTTTTGCCGAAGACTGTGTTACTCAATACAACCTTATTTAAACACCTCTAGTGTGCACAGTTCATAAAGCGCGCCTGTTCCAACACATCACTGGATAGATTAAACAAACTTATACTAGAATGCCGATTATCCTCAGCGACATTTTGCAAACACCGTTAGTTTTATCGCTCATCTGAATTTCTGCTAAAGCTTTACATGACGAGCTGTGCTCGATTTTCTCATTATAACGCTGGCACTATGCCACGTTCACCAGTCCCGGACGGTGATATTCGGATCGAATCTTTGGAGTGTAAAGTACCTAATAAGCCTGTCAACGTGAACATAACCTCTTTATTTTTCTTCTAAAACATGATTTGACCAACATGCCACCTATTGAATCTGACAACAGGCTCCAACGGCAGGTATGGCTATGTCCGTTCAAGGCGGTAAATAAAAGAGCGGACACAAGTAGCCGACGTAGACAGTGTTGCTGTACACCGGGCTCCAACTTTTATAAATTCGGTTCATTGCGGACAAATCGCCTACTTAATACAACAAGTGTAGCATGCCGGGTAAAATAGAGATACTTCCACAATTACAGCTGGGATGTTGCAGCCGACAGCCGTCCACCCAGGAAACAGATGTATTGAATAGGAGTAGCCCAGCAAGTGAACGTAAATCCATGCGATTTTGAAGAAATTAGAGGACCTGGGAATACGAACGGCTAAATGCGCACAACCTTGGTAGACAGAAATGCGCTGCGCAAAACCAAAACCTCTGGAGTTGGTATGCAGAGAGTAATTTTTTATGAGCAAGTTTTCATTAAGCGCTAGCAGCTATCTGTTCACAAAAAAAACAAGACAGGCTCGGAAGCAGGTATAACTAGGAATGAGAAAGTGGAGCTTTGACTGAACAGTTCTCCCCGAATGAAGGCAGCTATGCAGGATACTAAATTGAACAGTAATGGCCACGTCAATCAGCTAACCGGCCTAACTGTCAACAGCAGTATGGAGCTATGGAATGTCCGGTCGAACGCCTCCACACATAGCTTAACATCTGAACGACAGGGGCCCCAGGGAAGACGCAACGGCCTAGTAACACATCCATGAGTGCCCGAAAGTGGAACGGTCCTCAGCGGGGTTGACAGTGAGATGCGGCAACCCTCTGGTCAGAAAGACGAACAATACGGTAATACCTCCACAGTGTGGTTGAATATCGGTGACAATCAAAGTCCTTACAAAAAGGCCATAAGAAAGCTAGCCCAAAGTTACGCGTCGAGGTGGTTTCCATACCAGCAACAGCAGCCCTAACATCGACCAACAAACACTCAACCTACACTAAAACCGCAAGCTTAAACTCTCGAAGCTGACCACTAACCCTCACAAGGGACAATATAATGACGGTTTCTCGCACACAGTGGGAATAGACAACAAAGGCGATCACGGAGAAGAGAAAGAATTAAACAGTGTTGATGCTTGAATAACTACCTGCTCTCAGAGGGGCTAGCAAACACAGGAGAGAGCATTTCAGAGAAAATGCGCCTCGTTGTAAGCATTTCATTTAGATAGGACATACCTGCCAGATGGACGACCCTCGAGCAGGTCGCCGATCAAGTTGGGGAGCGAAAATTTTTGGCTACTCTCCGTCATGACGATGCGTCCATCCGGGAGCATGTCGAGTGCATTGAAAAAAGTCACCTTCACGGGGTCAACTCCAGCCGTGTTGAGCGGAAAGATTTTTGTCACCTTTGCTAGAAAGAAAATGTAGCATGTCATGCTCAGCGGCCATCGGAGGTACTGCGACTGGAGGTTATTATTGAAAAAAATGGGTGTGAGTGACGCTCACAGACCTAATATGATCGGAAAAGGGATCGTAAGCAGTCGCTGTTGTCCGGGTCTGAGGACGGACGCGGAGCCATAAGCAACCAACTAGCTCTAAACCTAGCCTTACACGGAACCTTAGGCTGAGCACTAGTCATACCCTTTATCCTGATCATAACCTTAAACCTACCTGCCTTATATAATTTCGGAAAGGAAAATCCTTCGAAACAAACATTTTCAGATTCCATCTGTAATTGAAACGAGTCTTTTAGCTGAAATCAATCCGCTATACCAGAACAACCACGCAATATTCGATAGTTTGACCGTCGATTTTGACGATGTCCACCGTATGCTCCTCGGAATGGTGGTGCAGGAACGGTGACCGGCGCGTGATTTAGTTTAAAGTGATAGTAGACTTGCGCTGCATCTACCACACTCTCTCCTCCACCCCCACATTTGCCCGGTGTCAAGACAGAATCAAGAAGACCGGAGATGGGAGAGGGCGCATGTGGCTGGCGCGGCCGGGACCCCTAGGTCCTAGCCGCCCATAGGCGTGCCACCACACCCCCTATGTTCGGCATTTGTTATTGGAGCGCAACCCGAATAACACCTGCCATGCCCTGCTGTGGCCCCCGTGTTGGTCGAACACATCTACCACGTGGTCCGTTTAGGGAGCCACGCCATATTCACAAGCTGCCATCAGTCAGACAGTAGTATACAAGTAGTCAACGATAATACCTCAGCAGTCAACAGAGTAAATGATTAAGTATTTCTTAACCCAAAAAAATAATAAAAACGTGTGGTAAGGAGTAGGATCAGAGTGACCTTACCTGTCTGCATATCAATGGCGAAAGAGGCCAAGGCAGGCATCGACGACGAAAAGTCGATCTCTGGGCTCATCGTAGTGCAAACCAAGTGGACGTCCGCAAGTTTCCATAGAGGCTGAAAATAATAATCTCACTATAGGCGCACGAATTTCAAGCATTAAGTGGTAAACCAAATATATATATATATATATATATATATATAAATATATATATATATATATATATATATATATATCGCGTTCATCATCTCCTGAAGAAGACGAAGAATAAGAGGGGGCGAGGTCATGGACCGAATTGTATTTGTAC
Organism: Schistocephalus solidus; assembly: GCA_017591395.1. Classification (NCBI taxonomy): domain Eukaryota; kingdom Metazoa; phylum Platyhelminthes; class Cestoda; order Diphyllobothriidea; family Diphyllobothriidae; genus Schistocephalus; species Schistocephalus solidus. The sequence continues at coordinate 18,526 of WEDG01005645.1, forward strand.
TGACGTTTCGAAAGCCTTCTCGCTTCCATTATCAGAGTAAAGTGCTTGCTGCTCCTGGTGGTCTTGAGTTAGTCAGTCTTGCCGCGTGCCTCGTATTATATCCATGGTGGACGCGTGAACTTTGACCTGCCCGATCGCCACTGACTTCCTTAGACCTCCCCGAGGTTGAACGCCGGCGCGCTCGCGTGACTGCTGTCCCCTTTGGAGCCGTCGTATGTTTAGGCAAGGTAGAGTGCCTGTTGGCCTCCCCCACGTCAATCAGCGGACGGAGCAGTCATTGCTGCTCTCGTAAGTTGTTATCCGTTTTACGGGCGCATTCGTGAGGCAGTGTTTGACTTTGGTCATGTGACCTTCGGCCGCCACCCCGCTTTTCCGTGAGCCTGGGCTCTTGGTTCCGTGTGCTCGTTTGCCTTATTGGCCCTGGCCGAACTGATCCGAGTCGTGTACGAAGCGCCTGGTAGGCGGGATGTAAGTCTATAGCTCGGTTGAGTGTGCCAGTCGAGGACCAGCTCTCGAGCACCAATCTGGCCATCTTCTCATTGGCTCGGCCAATCACCCTTGTTTTGTCAAAGGCGAAATCATGGTTCAGCTGTTGTGCGTGACCATAAACAAAAGACAACTTGTCTTTGCGGTTGATTGCAAGTTGGTGTTCATGCAACCTTGTGCCCAGGCGTTTACCCGTTTACCAACATACCTTGCATCACAATTTTGGCATGGTATGCTGTAGACCACTGCTGATTGTTCTGTCACTGGTAGCGGGTTTTTGGGCTTCATGACTTGCTGTCTGATAGTGCATTCTGGTTTATGAGCGGTCGAATGAAGAGAAGCCAAAGTTTTGGCTCGCAATCCTCTATGTGAGGAACGTTTCAGAGGCGACTGCAAGAATCCTAAAACCTTTTGGGATTGGCGTGGCTCATAAACCAGAATGCACTATCAGACAGCAAGTCATGAAGCCCAAAGACCCGCTACCAGTGACAGAACAATCAACAAAGTGTGATGCAAGGTATGTTGGTGAAACGGGCAAACGCCTGGGCACAAGGTTGCATGAACACCAACTTGCAATCAACCGCAAAGACAAGTTGTGTCAGGCATGAACCGAATTTCATTAAAGTCTTTGTCAAAATACATTGCCTAGCATCCAAAGTATCGACGCATCAAAAATTACAACAGACACTTTGGTCACTGCCAACAACTTCGTCATCATAGTAGATCACCGTGGCCAACTAGGATAATCGCCCATATTTACATTCAAATCAAGAAAACTTTTGCACAGGTCGTGGTCAAATGTTCTTATCCTATTGTCGTTATTGATACGGCCTCTATCATACTTTACCCACCCGGCCACAACATATGACTTACGGGAAAACTTGAGTACAGCCGATCTCCAACAGTCTGGTAGTCATTTAGCCCGAGGAGTGCGCCATTGAAAGCAGCATGGTAGAAATCAAGAATGTACTGCAGTGGGAATATCTCATCCCGGAACCCGACCTGGCCAGAGCTCGCCACGCATTCTTGACGAACCGAAGAATTATGGCAATATTGATGGCCTTTGTCGCAATACAGGGAAGAATTATTCTGAGACAGTTATTGCGACTTGCCTTATCTACGCTTTTGAAGACAGGCATAGGAATGATCAGGCCCCAGTCGGCGGAAGCTTGTTCAATCAATACGTGGAGATGTCGATACAGTACGTGTAGATTTCAGTGGCATTACCGTCCTCTTCGGGCGCATAATTATTTCCCAACCTTAATATTGCACCCATTGTTTCATTCTGAGAAGGAGTGCGGGGGCTCATGACGCTGCATAGACCGTAGAGGAATATAACTTTGCTGCAGAGGAAAGCGAGATGACGATTAGTTTATCGGGGTTGAGGCGCTCACGCCAATCCTCGACCCTGACGGCATTAAACCCGAAGGTCAGCGGCGTTTGAGGACTGTTCAGCGCAGGTCACTGCCTTCAACGTTCAGAGCCTCGGCTGTGTTGGATAATGCAACCTTAAGATACCGCACCTGAAATAAACATTAAGGTGCATGCGACCCAGCGTAGCCAGCTTTGGCACAACGCACACATCTGTTATGGTGACACCAGGTGCAGGATCCGGCGCTGACCTGAGTTTAATCAACAAGGCTAGTCATGCGAATATCGTGTCGAGGGTGGTGTCTCTCAATTAATTCTTGCAGCCTGCTTGCCTTTTAACCGATGCTGTTATGCAAACGGGGATGACAGAGAGCGTCGCTTCAGATATACGCAAGTTAGTTGACCATTCACTGCTTCCTACGGATGCAGCGCAAGGTTCGCCTCTCACGAGGGCGGTCGAAACGCCGTGCCTCCCAGATGGGTCGCGTGCGCCACACTGTGATAGAGGATGAAGTGAAGGTTGATGGTTGGACTCTAGTTTGCCTGGAAGCCTGATAATGGGATTTGGACTTCAGACGGACAGCAAACATTCAGGGTGCACCAATGAATTCGAAAAAAAGCACACTCACAGCATCCCGTCGGGTCCAAAGCGCGCAAACGTTTTTCACTCCGTTTTTCGTTTATTTTGAGAATACTCCCGTTGACAATGCCCGTATAAAGAGAACCTATCCGCAAAATGTAGCAAAAAAAAACTAGAAACCTTACCCTTAACGACAATCACACATTCAGGGCCGACCAGCTGACCTTCAAATTCGCGGGTTGCGGCGGTCAAACGGTCGTTAACTGCCAACTCCTTTTCTAGAGGCGGCAGTCTAGGGGGGTATACAAGGATCGGATCAAACGGGTACTGTTGGTCTGCGTACCAGAAACCCACACACATGGCAAACACTAAAACCAAAACAGACAGCTTGGCCCAACACCCTTTTTTTTCCACCACCTTCTGCTCCACCGACTTTCCTTGTCCTGCGAAAATAAATAAATTAAAAAAATGCCTCACTCACTTTTCATAGTGACCTGAAAGGAGAAACACTTGTTAATTTCGAAGCCCAAAAAGTGGGAACTCCCTCTAGAACTGTAGATGCACGCATGGGGCAGCACAAAATCAAATCTAATTCAGAATTTTCTATTTCGGAAAATTAAGTAGAAAAGTTAATAAATTGAGTAAAAGATATAATGTCCTAAAGAATAAAAAACGGGCAGGCTAGTGTGTGTGTTGTGCTACCCTAAACGGGCCACGTGGTAGATGCGTTGGACCAACACGGGGGCCACATCATGGGCATGGCAGGCGTTATTCGGGTTGTGCTCCCAAAACAAATGCCGAACATGGGTGGTGTGGTTGCACGCCTAGGGGCCCCGGCCGCGCCAGCTACATGCGCCCTCTCACATGTCCGGTCTTCTTGACTCTGTCTTGACACCAGGCATAGGTGGGGGAGGAGGAGAGAGTGCGGTAGATGCACCGCAAGTCTTCTATCACTTTAAAATAAATCACGCGCAAGTCACCATTCCTGCGCCACCCTTCCGTGGGGCGTACGGTGGACATCGTCAGACTACGACGGTCGAACTGTCGTGTGTGTTCTGCCGTCGGAGAGGACGATGAAGTTGCAGTCAGGAGCAAGGAACACGGATGAAGAGGGGTATGGGTACGTGAAAAAGCAGAGGATATCCGAAGTGGTAGCTTTGAAGCAGTCTATACTCACGACCTCTACGTGAGTACTGAGATGGATGCGGAACGTTCTCTCCTTCCGAGAGACTACCCGGAAGAGTACGTCGTAGAGTGGTTCCAGAGGCCATCACATTCGGTCGCATCGGAGGAAACCGTTATCTCTTTTTTGAGATAAGATTCGGAGACAGCTGGCCTTGGTGGAACTGGGGTGAGTGTACGAATAAAATGGTAGGAGGTTGGCCGGATTTCCAATCACACCACCAGGAATCAGGGAAAACGTCTCAACAAGTAGTCGGACAGTGGAGCCAAACACCAATTCAGCGACGAAACAGCTAAGATCAGACTTGAGGTTGAGCGAATGACCGATGAGGTTAAGCGAAGGTTGTCGAACTAATCCTCCAGGTTTTCGTCAGGGCTTAGAAAAGTCCTCATTTGACGGTGAAAGTGTTCAACCACTTTTGTTGACAGCAGAACTGTAGGCTCTCGTCTGGATCCGCGTACAGACTAAAAAAATAAGAGGAGTCTCTAATTGAGTACCGCGGTCAGTCGTAGGCCATCAAGAGATGATCGACACCGAGGTCACTCAAATGAAGGTCGGGGGAACAGTTAGTGGGACCGTAGATAGTAGCGAATAGACGAGCCCCAGGAAACAGTTCAGAAGAAGCCATGCTCACTGGAACAAGAAATTTATTGTTCTGACCTTTCAAATGTTTACCCGAACCCATCATCCGAGTGAGAAGCATATAATAGTAATGGAGGCGCAATCCTTTACTGCAGCAAGTAAGCGTCCAAACGGCTAAGAAAACAGCGGCTGCGCTTGTTTCGAAAAGCCGCGTGCCAACAACTCACGTTGTTACTCCCGGCGCTTGGTGTGTGCGCCTCACCTTTGTCCGCCTACCACCAATCACCAAAATGCACAACACTGATTGGTGTAGATCAATCACCAAAATGCACAATGCTGATTGGTGTAGATCTGTCGCCGTGCCAGGGGCAGGTCACGCGCAGAGTAAGCAGCCCAGCGACACGAGTAAGCGAGACATCTGCATTTATGAGGCTAGATTGGCATTTCTGCGCCATGTACCGCAAGATCTCATTATTATAACCATCTACTAACTCACACTAGCATCATGGTTTCATGCCTGACCTCAATTTTAAGGCCCCCTCAGTAGATAGACGGAAATTAGAAAATGAAAATGGACTGACGAAACCGCAAGACGTCCCCACCCCACCGAGAGAGACGGGACGGAATTCCCGAACTCCCCCGTTAGCATTCGCATACCTGATGTCAGATCCGGCTGCACTAGGTGACAGTATTTAAAATCAGTGGATGCTAGGAATTTCTAGACTAGCATAGCGAACATGGTTCTACTCTTGAGGAGTGACAGATCGACCGTCAATTTCGACGAAGTCCACCGTATGCTCAACAGCAGGGTGGTGCACGGTCAGTATTAGAATTTCGTTGCACTTCCTCCCTCTCCCCCAACTGGATCCGGTGACCTTACCAGGTCAAAAAGACTGCCGACGAGAGAGGGCGAAGACGGTCGGCACGGCCGGAGCCGCATCTAAACGTGGCTCGGATCGCATAGACTGGTAGACCACGTAAAGGAGCCATTGCAGCCTGACTCTCAGATCATTAGTTAGAAAATCCACAGAAACAATCCTGTTCAATCGTCGGTGGGCAATCTTCCCTGTCACCGCTTCTAGCGCCCGTGATACCTTAAAGCACGTCACATTGTTTATAGATAGGAAAAATGCGCTAGGCCTTCGACCTCAATATCTGCTCCCATTCTCAGGACCGGATCGGATCATCCCGAGCCGGCCAGTTAACTCAGTGCGGGGAATGGGCGCAGCAACTGATATATCTAATGACCTCGTCTGCGCGTACCACGTACAAGACCTGCCTCTACAAAAAAAAGTACCAGGATTTCACACAAAAAAGGGGTTGTGTGACTCACATCTCACATGTCATAGAGGTCAAGTTCAGAAGGAGCCATTGCAGCCTTACTCTCAGAACACCAGTCGGACACTCCACACAAATACCTATTGGATCAACTTTGAGGTCTGAGTGCAATCTTTTGTTGACAATCTTACACGTCACGGCGCCTAGCGCACCGTGATAGTCTCAGGCTCGGATCACACATGCAGCAGAGGAACCACATGGAGAAGGAAGCGAGGATCACACTTTCCACTTAGGAGAGAGGTGTCATTTGTGAGCGGCATTGCGTGGTGTCGAGCTTTACTGTGTGTGTGATGTTGGTGCCTGTGAGAATACAGTCATGAGGACACAACAAAACTCTTAACGCCGAAGCTGCGAAACCACAATCGGGGATCCACTTCGAAGTAGGATTTCGTGAAAACAAGCAACACTAAGTGATAGCAAAATATAAGAAAGCGGGTTTACTGGTGAGGTACATACTGTTTTTTGAGAGAATAAAAGCTTCCCTTGCTAAATCTATCTTGTTGACGCTTCCTACGCTTCATCCACGCCTCGCTCTATATATAAGGGACGCTTCGATCGTTGCTGTTGGCGCAGCTTCCCAACATCGTGTCAGGTTGAACCTGCCATTGGCCGTTTTCTCCAAGAATCTGTCGCCAGCCGAAAAATGCTACAAAACCTTTGGTCGTGAACTCCATCTACTTGGTCACGATGCCTTTCAGCCACTTCCTTGAAGAGGATGATTTCATTATTTGCACGAGACACAAGTTCTTTAAGCTCACCCTTCAGCCCCATTCTGACGCATCTAATCTGGACTTCCTCGCACCATTCACTACTGATATCTGCCGCATCGATTGCATGAAGAACAAGATAGCTGAAGTGTTGTCCAGACATTCACTCTCAAAAAATCCAGCTCTCACAGGGGGTCAGAACTTACTACCATGGCGGTTGAGCAACGACGACTCGGTAGTCATGTCGATGAGTGAGTTGGTGGTCTCCAGCTGGTGGATCTTCCGCTGACCATTGGTGCTGGCTCAATCTCGTGTGACGCCTCAAATCTCCGCCCTTTCCTGCTCGCCTCGATGCGTCGAGCTGTTTCACTCTTTTTATGAACCCTCCCACTATGAGATCAAACCTCGCAAAAGCTCTTCGTGGAAAGGTGCGTCTGGTCGGACATGTCTGAGTTCTCGGTGGAATAATATGCGGTGCTACAAGAGGTACCTACCACGCACAGTACCCAGGGTTCAGTCATGCTCACCTAGATGCTATAGGCTGCTTGCCTCCATCCAGTGGCTGTACTGACGTCCAAGCCTACGTCGGTCGGTGGACGCGTTGTGCTGAAGCATTTCCTCCGCCGAATTCAGAAACAGATGCGATCTTCACTGCTTTCATCAGTCGCTGGTTCGCCATGTCCGGTGCCCCATCAGCCATTACGACTGACGGAGACGCCAAGTCCAAGTCTTCCTCAACGTTCTGACTGCAATGGTGTTCGGACGACAGCCTGCCATCACGGTCGAGCGTTTCCACCTCCAACTAAAGACCGCCCTGTGTGCCAAAGGGCCCAGTGAACAGGTCAAACCACCTGCCTCTAGCGCTTCGTGGCATTCGCACGCAACTGAAATCGGATCTGCCCTGCAGCACGGGCGAAGTAGTGGCGAAGTAGTAGTGGTATTAGTAGTAGTAAAGTAGTAGTAGTAGTAGCTAGTAGTAGTAGTAGTAGTAGTAGTAGTAGTAGTAGTAGTAGTGGTAGTAGTAGTAGTAGTAGTAGTAGTAGTAGTAGTAGTAGTGCCGATGACAACCGGACAATTTTGTGCAGTCTGAGACAGTATATGCGGTAGTTGTCTATGATTACGAGGTGAACTCCATGGGCCGAGTCTTACATCGAAAAAGGCTTGGTTAACTGCACTCACGTGTTCGTTCGATGTGATCGTATGGTCACGCCACTGGAATTATCTTAGGAAGGACCGCTCCGTACTCTCATACACTATCGGTTATCGCACAAAGTTCAGGTGCAGGCACACACTCGGCGCCCAAAGCCATCAACTTAAACAACTGACACGGCTGATAGTTACGGTTACCGCCTACGCTTTTGCGCGTCACGTGTATGCGTTCTGAGCTCAGTAAAGATTTCCAGTAACCAGTACAAGTGCACCAGTTTCGCTTTCTTATATAAACAAATGGAATACTCAGGTGGCTCTATTGGTGAGCTGTACTACTAAAACAGCGCCTCGCTACACTAATTAGTCAGGCCGACCGGGCTGCTGAATTAGTGTTCAATTGAGTTTCTCCTAAAAGGTACTCAAATGGCCTGATTTGCATTGCCAGACCCCGATATCTTTAGAGGGACGAAACAACACAAGACGGAGTATTTGTCAAAAAGCCGCCTGCAGTAACGAAAAATAGGACGCATAGTAATGCCAAATTTCGGAGAGGTGGTCGCAAAACCTATTTAGGCAGCATATTTTGGGGTTTAAACAACACCGCATTCACTGAAAAACAAATTAATGATGGAAAGTGACCGTAAGTCTGTAAGTACCAAATTGTAGGCATGAACTGGAGACTATAGAAGAGCAGCTACAAAATGCCAGCTTTAGTAGCTGAATCAATAAAAGTTGAAAAAAATGAAAAACCAACAGCAGACAACAAATGAATCGGTTAAATCAGTTTCCAACCGGCATAAAACTTAGTAGGTTAATATAGTCCGCGGTCAGTCGAGATGGACGTCAAAATAAAGGGCACAGAAGGTGTGTCAGACGCGTAATTACTACAAATAGCTCTTTCACTAATTCAAAAGACAGTTTGGCGAGCATACATTAGCTTTCGATAAATTCTCATCAGGCCTTTACATGTATATCACTGTGTAACTAAGTCAAATATGCGGGTAAGTAGAACAAATTGTACGGTTGTCAAGGTGGGGGGTGGGAGGAGGAAAAAAACAAAATTGCGGTCCGTTTTCTGATCATGGTGAGAAAAATGGTGGCCGCCGGGACAGGTAATTAGATGCGGGCGGCTAAATTGGTGGCTTTCGGCCACGGTAATTGCAGTGCCTGTATAAAGTTCTTTTGAGCGCACAGGACCGGTTTGCGTAGCCTGATTGCCGCTGATTCTGCCGTAGCCAACAGACGCTGTCTAAGGAATTTTTGAATAGGTTGAGGGACCTTATGTAAATTACCCGGAAGGCCTCTTTGGCATTTACACGATTGCCTGTCTAATTGTTGATCCCCATTAAAGACGGCAGCTAGCTTTAGGAGTTAGGAGCTGGATACATGAATGCTTGGACAGTAAACCATGTTTTTGCGAAATTTAACTGAAATAACTGGGATGAAGTCTACGAGAAAAAGGGATGATGGATTGGAAAAATTGGATATGCACCGATTAGGCTAGAACGGAACGATGAAAAGCGGCTAACGGCAATCTGCAGATATTTATCAAAAAATGAAGATTCCATAAGTGATGCGTGCTATTGGGAAGTGGCGACGGCTATACCTTACTTCTGCTTCTGGAAAGGCTGCCCAGAAGTAAGTCACGGACCACCCCAGACGTCCAAAACAGTTGCGGCGGAAAACCAGGCCCACTGAATGTCCCTCGACAGATCTTCTAGTGCAAGTTCGCGTGGGCGCAACGGTTTATTGCCGCTAAGCAGTTGCGCTTCCGAAACTAAACATATCAGGCCAACTGTTGGGTTAGAAAAGGACCTATATTTCAAAGCAAAGGCAACATAAACAAAGCGGTAAAAGAGGAAGAGAATGGTATGGGTACAAAATTCTGGATTGACGATTAGTAGACTACAGAATGATTAACTTCCGGTTACATGATAGGGTAATTTAAAGATCACCATCGATGAGATGGAGAGGAGTTGAGAACGGAAACGTAGGCAGTCTCTGAGCAGCTAGAGTAAAGGGTGGATAGTAGCACACAAAAAGGAGACCTTAAAAGAAACTTAACTTGAGCAGATGAATTCCACGGTGGATGGGGAGGTAAGCAGCCTTGTAAAAGGCGGGGACGGAGCAGGACCATCAGATTTTCAATCGGCCAATGAAGTTGGCTCTGTAGCTGCCCAGCCATAGGACGCCATCTTTTTCACAGACATCCGCTACGTTAGACACGTGGTCAGAAGTATCATTAAGGGATTCAAGAATCTTCTCATTCTCGTCGACACGCACAATCATGGCATGCTTCTTAAGGGACCCGACGAATTGAAGGAATTTGCTTGAAAAAATCTGAAAACACGAAGCACCCGCCGACTGAGTTAACGTAAATAAGATCGCAGGCGCTAGGAATTAGGTCAGGATGCGTTAAGAGGAAGAACACCTGATTTGACCAGAATGTAAAATAAAATTACTCTTGTCAGCACTGAAAATCCGCGGTGAGACTCACAATTGGAGGGTTGATTTGAGAGGGATAACATGGTAAAGAGGGAAGAACTAAGACAATTGCTAGGCACGCTCTGTCTTCTCGGTACACAGTAGGGGTCATATTATTTGCATATACTGAAATACTCCCAAAATTTCTACAAACAGGTCAAACAGGGTTCAACGCAATGTCGTCCAGTAAATTATTAGAAAAGATGGATTCTCCAGTTGCAACGCTTAAAGTACTTACTTCGAATTCCCGGAAAACGATAATGTACAAAACCGAGAACAGTTAGTGCAGCTAACTGTCCGAATTGGAAGCACGTGCTAGCCAGAAATAAAAAAAAAAATATTTTAGACTAAATTTCCGAACGTTACCATGCACAAGAATCTGCGCACCGTAGGCCAGTTGGCCAGCACATCAATTAAGCTGGGTGAACCCTGAGAACGTGCTACCGCCATGGAGACCCAATAACCGCCTCGGGGCGATCGGTTCACGTTGTCTGGCAAACCAGGCAGACTGTCCGCGAAGACTTCGTGCTTAGTGCCGTTGGTGAGAGGGATACGAAGTACGCGTGCCATGCCGGTCTCGGCGACTAGTACAGACTGTTGGTCGCTGTGCAGTTGGATGCCGTTGGCGAAGTAGAGGTCTTTGGCTAGGACACTCCATTCTCCGGTGGATGGATCAACGAGGAATACCCTGACAGGGGAGGCAGCGTGAAGGGACAGGGAACAGGAATAGGTTAGTAAGCACTGCGATTAGGCCGAATTGGCCTAGGGGGGGTTCATATGGTTACCTCCAGTAGTCATTTGTAAACCCGCAAAAGTAATACAACAATAATTGGAAGTAAAGTCCAAAAACTATGGAAAAATTCCGCCAATTATTTTGATTTAATACTTCTGGCGGCGGAAGCAATGTCTCCCCAACAAAACGAGGATAATTGGTCACTGTGCAATGAAGAAACTGGGACTCACGCTAATGCTAGCAAAGGTAACTATCCCTAGAGAGAGAAAACACGTGGTTAAGCAAAAAGGGCGCCTCTCAACCAGACGCCAGAGACGACCTAACACGTAAGTCCTTCATTTTTATTAACATAACAGGTCTGCTTATTTGATTTAGGTAGGTATGTTGTACTAGGATCACATTTCTGGCTTAGCTTAATAAAGGTTCAGTTCAGTTTTAATAAGGGAAATATAGGCGAAGCCTTTGAGCTCCCTATTGATGTCAGTGACACTGTAAATTAAAAAAGGCTGACATATGATGGACGTTGGACAAAGGGTTATCTCCCGGACACACTGCAGGGCATCGGACAAACAATTATAAAATAATGTTACTCAAAAATAGGGAGTAGTATGTTATATGACGCGAAAATTGTGGATGGGAATATGTTTCAGGAAATGTGTTAGGTTCGGATGTCGTGGTGGTACTTATGGCTGTACTGGTCAAACTTCCGCTTAAAAGTGTCAACGGATGGGGACATGATTATGTCGGCCGGCAGAGCATTCCAGGCCTTAATCACTCTGTTGGAGAAGAAGAACCTTCTTGTGTCGAGTCTTGCACCTGTCACTCGTAGTTTAATGGGATGTCCTCGCAAAGTAGTGGTAGTGGCCAGCTCAAAGAAGTCGCCAGATGCAAGGCAACAATCCTGAAGCCGCAGCATTCGAAAGGCTTGTATTAAGTCACCGCGTAGCTGTCTATAGTCCAGAGGAAACAGATCAAGATTAGACAATCGTGTCTCGTAAGGCAGGTCTTCGGGGTAGGTTAAGGATAGGGTTAGGTTAGAGAATTGAGAGGTAAAGAGTTAAGGTTAGGGTTAAGATAAAGGTTATTGTCAGGCCAGCTTTCTTATTACGGAGAAGTGGGATGTGTGCGTGTGCTCAGGTGTATGAAACGAGGGTCAACTTGTAAGTACCCATCAATAACCTTGTCAGCCATCTAGACTTTTCTGCCAGACATATTTTGGCGACGTCTGTTTTAAGATATTTTTGCAGCATGTTTCATTTTGAAGTCGCATCAGTAATTGTTGGTTTTATCTATACGAAAAATCTGCTAGAAATGTCTCCATGCTTCGAAACAATAGCAGGCCGTTTTAGACGTCTGCCGTTGCTGCGCCCTCGCAGCAGCACCTAATTGGCAACCTGCGTCGGACATGGTTCCATCAGAACGCTCAGACATGTATGCAGTCGGTATGCTTTTAGAATGTGTCTGTCTTCTGAATACCAGGAGTTTAAAAGACTCCTGTGGCGTAGTAACTAGGTTGAAACCGACAAAAATGCGGCTACGTGGTGGTCATCTTCCAGCCCATAAGTAGGACGTATAAAATTTTATCTGAGAATTTGCATTAACACGGCCATGGCGTTGCTAAAATAATGGCCTGCTTAAACGCACATCAGAGTCAGCAGTCAGTACAGCAAATGATAAAGTGTTTAATAACCATAACGCGCCTGCCGCCGGGGTCATATCAGTAATCCCTACCCCGCCTACTCGACCTTTGGCATATTTCGTAGTACTTACACTTAGTCGTACAGCGGCAAGAGAAGATGTGGAATTCAGCAACGCGATCGCGGGTCGTAACCAGTCACTCAATTCTGCGGCGCAGGATCCTCGAGCCGAGATCCGCCTTGCTACGGTCGACATGGGTTACCATGCAAAAACAACAAAACCTACGCACCGGAGCTCTTCGTTTTTTATTTCTCCCAAAGCATGCAAATCACGGTTTAACGTGGCGATGCGATATCTGAATTGGCGGACAAACATGCGGAATCATCATAAACGGCAAGGTAAAATAAATGCAAGTGGGAATTTAAAAGCTAGAGAGGCTGATTTGAGGACGTGCATATCTACACAAGAATAAAAAAATAAAACGTGTGCTTAGTTGACACGAAATACCGGGATCCGAGTGGCTTTACCTGTCTGTAAATCAATGGCGAAGAGGCCAAGGCAGGCATCGACGACGAAAAGTCGATCGCTGGGCTCATCGTAGTGCAAACCGAGTGGACGTCCGCAGGTTTCCATAGAGGCTGAAAATAATAATCTCACTATAGGCGCATGAATTACAATTATTTGTTAGCAAGCAAAAAAACATAGGCATACGACGAAATACAACCTTGCAAAACGCAAAACTGAAAAAAACTGCTGATATCTTGTATCGAACAAAACCTTTCATAATGACACAATGAAAGCACACCCTGATCACTCACACACGTTCCCAAACAACGGTTGAGATATTTGAAGCAAAGCCCATAAGGCTTTTTCCGCGACGGTTATCGCGAATTGCTTTTACTATCGGGTCTTAGCAGAAACTAACTTGACCCCTAACGCGTGCTCAATCAGTTTCGAAGGCCAGGGCTGCCAGGCTCTCAACAGAGGGCTTTCAGATTTCAGTGACATTACCGTCCTCTCCGGGCACATAATTATTTCCCAACCTTAGTATTGCACCCATTGTTTCATTCTGAGATGGAGTGCGGGGGCACATGACGCTGCATAGACCGTAGAGGAATACAACTTTGTTGCAGAGGAAAGCGAGATGACAATTAGTCATCAGGGTTGAGGCGCTTGCGCCAGCCCTCAACCCTGACGGCATTAAACCCAAAGGTCAGCGGCGTTTGAGGACTGTTCAGCGCAGGTCACTGCCTTCAACGTTCAGAGCCTCGGCTGTGTTGGATAATGCAACCTTAAGATACCGCACCTGAAATAAACATTAAGGTGCATGCGACCCAGCGTAGCCAGCTTTGGCACAACGCACACATCTGTTATGGTGACACCAGGTGCAGGATCCGGCGCTGACCTGAGTTTAATCAACAAGGCTAGTCATGCGAATATCGTGTCGAGGGTGGTGTCTCTCAATTACTTCTTGCAGCCTGCTTGCCTTTAACCGATGCTGTTATGCAAACGAGGATGACAGAGAGCGTCGCTTCAGATATACGCAAGTTAGTTGACCATTCACTGCTTCCTACGGATGCAGCGCAAGGTTCGCCTCTCACGAGGGCGGTCGAAACGCCGTGCCTCCCAGATGGGTCGCGTGCGCTACACTGTGATAGAGGATGAAGTGAAGGTTGATGGCTGGACTCTAGTTTGCCTGGAAGCCTGATAATGGGATTGGAATTCAGACGGACAGCAAACATTCAGGGTGCACCAATGAATTCGAAAAAAGCACACTCACAGCATCCGTCGGGTCCAAAGCGCGCAAACGTTTTCACTCCGTTTTCGTTTATTTTGAGAATACTCCCGTTGACAATGCCCGTATAAAGAGAACCTATCCGCAAAATGTAGCAAAAAAAACTAGAAACCTTACCCTTAACGACAATCACACATTCAGGGCCGACCAGCTGACCTTCAAATTCGCGGGTTGCGGCGGTCAAACGGTCGTTAACTGCCAACTCCTTTTCGAGAGGCGGTAGTCAAGGATCGGATCAAACGGGTACAAGTGTTTTGCGTATCAGAAACCTACACACATGGTAAATACTAAAACCAAAACAAATAGCTTGGCCCAACACCCCCTTTTTTCACCACCGTCTCCTCTGCTGACTGCTCTCGGCCTACTGTTCTGTTGTCGGAGAGGACGATGAAGTCACAGTCAAGAGCAGTGAACACGAATGAACAGGGTTTTGTGTATGTGAAAGAGCGGAGGACATTCGGGGCGGTAGCTTTAAGCAATCGACGCTCACGAATTCTATGCGGGTACCGAATTCTTCGGAAGTCTCCTCCCGGGAGACAACTCGCAAGGGTACTTTGTAGGGTGGTTCCCGACACCACATTGGAGGAAGACATAAGAACATTCAGCCCCATCATCTGGTGCTAGCATCCCCTACAGGTGCTCACGATAGATGGAATTGAAAGCAGTGGCAGCGACCGCCGATTTTTGGCAGCTATGGTGGAATTCGAAAATGCGCCCAATTTTGATTATCCGACATGCACCTCCAAGCCCAGCACGGAATTCGGCTTGGTTAAGCCTCGTCCTAGTCGCATAAAGCCTGGAATCGCTTAAGAGGGCAACAGCGAAGCTTTTCGCATCAATGTCGATGAGGCTTATGTCGCGGTAGTTCTGTCATTTTGTCTTATCTCCCTTTTCGGTGACAAGTACAAGGATGCGGGAGCCTCAGTCGGCAACAATGACCTCGTATCTCCAAGCTTGTTCAATCACCGCCTGGAGTCATGACGCCAATGTCAACAAAAGACTTGGCAGTTTCAGCGGATATAGCGCCCTCTACGGCTGCCTTGTTTTTGCACAGCCTTTGCATGACAGTGACAATGACGTCTATAGAAGAGGGAAGCGAGGGTATGGTGAATTGACTATCGAAGTTGAAACAGTACCCGAAATGCTCACGCCATCGTACGATTTGTCAGCAATAAAGACCAGTGGCGCGCCCATTTGGGTATTGATCTTCCAAGTGCATATGCTTGCATTGCTAGCTGACAGGGTGCATTTCCAGTTCATAGATTACGAAGCAGTTTGAACTGCCGTTAACTTGGTTTTTAAAAGCCTCGCAGACAGTTCAACCGTTGCAAAGACGATGTCTACCGTGCAACTCAGGGAGTCGGTGTACCACCGGTGACTCGCGATCAAAGAAACTTACGCATCATCTGCCACACTCTTTCGTCCCACGCCCACTTGAACCAGGTGACAAGACAGTTAGGGCGACCGGAGGCAGTGGCTGACGGAGCTAAATATCTCATCTAATGTGCCACACATGTCTGGTCCGGAAAACGATGGACCACCTTTTCACATAAATAAGGGACGGCTCGGATCTCATCTGAGTGAGGGTGCCATAGAGGAGACATTTAAAAAAGAGCCAGCACAGCCTGACTTCCTATCCTGGGAGGGCCGATAAACCCAGTCATTTGACATCCTTCAAAGCCCAGACTTGTAGCGCGTCGTTATAATTTCAATGTGTTTCAGGTTAACTATAGGGAGGAATGTTCTGGAGTGCCATAGAGAGGAGTCACTCGGAGTTGACCTCATCCTCTCAACCCTCTACCATGCGCCAGTTTACTATCCAAGTCGGTCAGTGATCTGTATTTGGAATCGGACGGAGTGGCTTGCGTGGCTGAAAACCTATGATTAAGCGTGCAAGTCAGTGTCCTGGGCATACTCTGCTCGTCGGAATCGACGGCCGAACTGTCGAATATGCCCTAGGCCAATTCGTGCTTAGGAGGAGAAGGGGGGAAGACCAGCAAACGTGATTCATTTGGTAAACAACCACTGCATAACAAGTCGGCTGGACAGGAACGGCCTGTGCGTGCGCGGTACGCTGTGACCGAAGCACTCCCCAGCACTGGCTGCGTCGCGGGGGCATTGGACCGAATGGAATTTAGGGTCTGGCTACAATGAATTCTTCCTAATGTGATCTGGACGATACTCCCAATTATGTGATGTCCGAACCCCCCAAAAAATCTAGTCTAGTTCATGTGGCATGGGACCTAGGTTGTAAGTGCTGTTTAGCTTCGTCAGCCACTGAGCCCACGTCCACATCTGATCGCCTTGAAATTGGGGAAAGGTGGGAAGGTGAGATGATGGTGGGGTGAATGCAGTTCAGGTCTGTTTGGCTTTAAATAAATTTATGCGCAAAGTATACCTGCGTCCACATTGAAGGGCAGTGGTAGACGTTATAGAACGCCTTCATGTATATAGTCGAAGCCTTGTAAGAGTGGCTAATCATACGCCAGCAATAACCGATTAAGTACCCGACTTTTGCCTGGACGCCCGGCACCATCCAGCCAGTCAAATCTCCATGAGACGACTTTACCGTACAGCAGTACAATGCGTGGATGGGTGAGCGCATGTCTCATCTATCAGACTCTTTGGGCACGCGATTCCTGTAGGGGAGTGCATCAGACCGATCTATGTACGAGGTGCTTAAAACGAAACACGCTTTGAAAAGTGGGTTTCCTGACCATTCAAGTTTAGAGAACAAGCAACAGGCAGAAAACCAAGACACAGTACCTCTGTTTACCTAATCAATGGTACTTTTTCCCTTGGTGTCAAACTACTGTGAACAGACTTCTTTTTGAATCCCAGTGGTGAAGATCTGCTGTGCCCAGTCAATACTAATATGTTAATCTCTGCTGGCTATCATATAGAACGAAGTTTTAAAGGGTTTTATTAAGCCACCTCTATCTTTGAATGAGTCATGTCACACAAGCAGCACTCATAAAGTGAGAAATAGGATGGGCTCACCGAAACAAATAGACCGACGCCTCGGAGGGCTTGGTCAGCTTTCCATGGTCCAAGCGGTAACAGCGGCTAATTAAACAGAACTTGAAATTGCGTAACGTGGCCTGTTTGTCGGCCTCCATCTGATCGAGTTATTTCGCTGCCTCGGCCCTTTTGTTGCTGTTTGGTGGACAGTCTAGCTTCAAATGTTCGATTAGAGAAACCATAGAGAAACATAAAATGAGTAAATGCAATCTTTACACGCATACCGTTGGGCGTATACAAAGAAAAATGTGCAGATAGGTTGAATGAATATTAAAGTTGGCGATCGTAAATTGTATTTTAGAGGGAATGCTTATTCTGTCAAGGTGAGCAGGTTGGCCCAAACACGAAAAATTTTGCAAGAGCATGATATATATCATATTTCTATCATCTACTCTTAACTGTCCTTGAACAGGATGGTGGCTCATTATGGGGCCCCTAAACGGGTCGCGTGGTAGATATGCTGGACCAACACGGAGGCCAGGTCAGGGTACGGCAAGCGTCTCATAACAAATGCCGAACAGGGGGGGGGCGTGGTGGCACGCGTAGGTGCGGGCTCACACCGCACCAGCCACCATTGCCATTTACGGCACTCCCACTCCATGGGACCTGCTTCAGGCGTGGCGGCATGGTCAGGGGCGTCTCCGACCGCGCCAGCCACCTGTACCCGACTCCACATCCGGTCTTCTTGACACCGGGCACAGATGCGAATGCAATAGCTGCAGCGCAAGCTTACTATCAATTAACACTAATCCACGCGCAAGTAACCGTCCGTGCACCACCATGCTGCGGATCATACGGTGGACACCGTAGGACTACGGCGGTCGAACTTTCGTAGTCAGGTTAACTAAATGAACGCATATCTAGTAGATCTGTTAGCCAACCATCCACAGCAAAAGTCTTGTGGAGTTACAGTAACCTCACTGGGAGCCCAAACTAACTCCGCCGTTTTCCGCTAAGCTGAAGTTGTGCACAATCGAAAGCGACATCCATCACATTAAAGGGAACGGAGCTTGGTCAATCGCTAGAGAATGTGCTAGCAAAGGCACACTTAAATGCTGCAAGTTGAGCTAGGGACCAGATTGTGTGGCCTAAGTAGACAAACACACAACACCGGATAACTTCATCTGGTTTAGCCAATCGGTTGAAGTTGCTACAAGGGTGTTACCACTAGGCGGAGCCTAGTGTCGGGAAGCTACACACGAATGCCGGGTGTCGATTAGGGCACCCGAGGAGAAATCACCACTTGCAGGAGGAAATTTATGCGACCTAAAACTTTCTGCGTGCTATTCCCCTAATAAGTCACGACATATGTAGTCAACTGCAACCAAAGGAACCGGATCTCAAGACGGATATCAGTTATCTCATTATCGACGGATGTGTCGAGGTAGTTGCAAATTATCGAATATATGCATAGACTCTAGGAATCATAAGTGTACGAAATCTACGGAAACGAAAATGGAAATGCAACGAGTTGCAGACGACCGCGGCTATTATTATCGGCCCTATATTACCAAATCGCCAGCATTCCATCGCGAAATAAACATTGTCTATCAGCTCGTCGCAGTTATTGTTTGTTATTACAAGGGCAGGTTCGAATAATAATTCCGAAGACGACGAGTACGCACAGGCCCACATCGAAATCTACGACGAATGTTAAAAACCCGCGCGGGCTTAACTTGTTTAGTATCGCCAATCACGTTTGGCGAGTTGGTGGGTTTAAACGTTGCTGTTCAGTAAACAGAACTGTAAAGACAGATATCATCATTATGCATTTTGAAACAAACTAGTTCAAAATTAGCTGGTCTGAGTTTTCTTAGTCTTTTTGAAACATTCTTACCAAGCATAGCTTTTTGTGCCCATGCATAAACAAGCTAGAATTTATAAAAATTGGCGATGCTTAATTACCAGTAACACCCTTTATTGACACCGTTCCTCCAACCAGCAGAAAGCATCCAGCACAGAAAGTATTTAGGTCAAGTTAGTTTCCATTTATACATAGGTTTCCCTTTAGTAGTACGTATATAAATGCTCTTTCTATTATGAATACTTTTTAAACTACTTAGGTGACTTCTGGGTCACCACTCCGTAATCGGTTGATTTCGTCGATAACGTTTTATGATCTCGGGCTAAGACTTCGTTGATGGATTTCATTACAAACCTTCTTGCATCGTTACAGTCAGAGAAATGTTCCATCTTTTTATCTGTTAACTTGAATTAACAACAATGGCAAGGAAACATTTTGGAGTTTTTGAGCTTGCGTTGACGTCATAAAATAACGTTCGGTTTTCCTGATCGCGATAGACATTTTGTACAAAGGATTTGTTTATTTTCTGCTTTTGAGTTATTCCTGTTGTATTATTTTTGTCTTTAGCTGGAGAGCTTCACGACTTTGTTTCATTAATTTCGTTTCTTTTAACATCCCAGGCTTGAGTTCCTACATACGAGGTTGCAAAAACGATTTCAGAATTCATTCGTGAGGTCTTTATCGGTATATGATAGAATCACTGAAATATTGAATGAAATTTGAAGCGAAGACTTCGGTTTTTTAGCCTTTGGTGGTGCAACATCTTTCAGGTCGGCTGTGAGAGTTCCTTCTGAGATCGTCAGTTTTATCCTACCAAGTTATGTCCACCTTGATTAATGATTGTACTAACTCACAGTCACTCCAAAATATCTTGAAGCATTTGATAAATAACCTGCGTATTATCCTCATCTACGTAGCAAGTACTTCACAGTCTAATTCAAGATTATCTTTTTGACTAATTATTGGAAAATTAAAGTAGTAATCTGGTATTAAGTTATGGCTGATACTAAGATGTTAAAAATTATAAGGGTGTTCAGCAAGGTCCTTCTCGGGTCAAATGTTTCGCAATAGTTACTGCGATAACCGTTACTGCTTTACGGTTCATAAACTGCCAGTACAAGGCCCTTTAATTGGGAGGCGTGGGTAGTGCAGAAGCCCCCTCCACTTTTGGCAAATAAATAAATAAATGAATAAATAAATAAATTGTATATTTAAGGCCCAGAGAGCCCCGTCATTTCAAATGTAATATTCAGGCACAGCAAATTTCCTGAATGCTCCACACCAGTAAGCGGTGCAAGTAAACTGGTCAACGTGTGTTTTTCCTCACTAAAATAGTTCGATTACGGTTAATAAAACTCACTCTTTCTAATTAATTGTCTTTTATGCCTAGTTCATGTTGATCTGAATAACACTGGAGCTTCGTCTAAGTGGTTCATTTGAGGCCACTTGAATCCACATTACATTGCGTAACAAACAGCGTGTAGGTCGCTGGATTGCCTCATATTTTGGAAGGCTGCCGAATACTGGCATTTCTTACTGTACCAGTAGTTTTATCTCCCGTTCTTGATTCCCCGCGTTACAAGCGATTTTTACTTCTGTCGGTTGCCATTTATAAATTTTGTCATTCTACGTTACATTAATTCTGCATTGATTTTGTTCGTATTTCGTTAAATGCATTTGTTTCTGATTTCCCCATTTGTTCAGCCCCTTTGATATAGTTTATAATATTCATTGACTCCTTCAGCTGCATGACGACGTTATTCAGTTGGGTATGTTGGCTAGTTGTCGGCTTTTCCTTTCGAGTCACTTTCGTAAACCGTGCGTAACAGCATAAAAGGACCGACACGTAGCCGTAGAGGTGTACAGGCGTTTTTTTCAAAGACGCTTGCCTGCGTTGCAAACATGCATCCTGCTGTTGAACGATGACGAGAGGGTTGCACGGTGTCTTCAGCTACCCAGCAGCTCAAACACCATTTTACACAATGGGTGTGTTTTATCAACTAAACATCGATATAATGTAGTACTTATCGGTGATAGAACGTGCATACTGGTATTTGTGTCGGCTACCAGGTTAAAGTACCGGCGTTTTTCGGACTGCAGTGACCTGTTTAAAACCGCGATGTCTTCTTCAATGCTGTTTAATTTTTTAGCGTCTGTTTTACAGAAGGACCCTTCTGTTGGTTCACTATCGAATGCTGTTCATGCATATGTTCCTTCCAAAAGTGGTCATGATTTTTTTGTATAGTGAATTTCTTATAACCCTTTTTCTATCATCACACTCTTGTGCTATAAATGAGTTTGTACACTTTGACAGAGATGTACTCCGTTGTGGATTGTGTCAAGGAGAAGACTGTCATGGTTGTATCTAAAGCCTGATTTGTCTAGGATAACTATGTTATGTGACTTAAAGCAAACAGGCAGCGCACAGCTCTCCTGGAGCGAAACGAACATCCACCCAACGACAAACCTGTCCACATAGTGAGCGTTTTCAATGACAACCGCACTCTTGATCGGGTTTGCCGCGTCGCACATAAAGCGGAGCTGACATCTGACCTGTCAAGTGTGAAGTCTGCTGAAATGGGTCATGGCTTCAGAAGCAATATAAATTGGTTTCGAATTTCAAGTCCTTCGAGCCTTCGAGTTTTAAGTCTCTACCTCAGTGTAGAAGACACTGTGCTCAAATTTTTTAAATGTTTGTCTGTATATTCTCCCGTGTTCGGACAAAGCGACTTGGACGTAAGTATACTGTAAGTTTGAAAAAAATCCACTGATGCGGATTCTTCCCTGTCCCAGGATTTATCTCATCTGGAAGTGCAAGCTTCAATCTTCGCTCATATTCGAAACTCACGCCAGCTGTGTGCTCTTTGCTTCTGCTCTCAATCACGGAAGGGGCTCAAACCAAAGGCTGAAATTTTATATCCATATATTCTTATATCCTTGTTCACATCCTCATATAGTAATATTCTTCAATATTTTTATCGACTTTCCGTTAATTTTGAGGCGATTCTAACAGCAATCGCATTTGCTTTGTATGCCCATAAGTATGCAAAATGCAGGTGCCATAAATTTATTGACAGGAAAAATTTGTCCGTAACTTGGTTTCAAACCTGCACCGCAAAATCATGTAGGACCGACTATCGAGGCCTCTAACCACTCGGCCACATTGACAGGGGTTTGTACTTTGAA
>WEDG01005646.1:0-34460 GCA_017591395.1 Schistocephalus solidus
AAGGATCTCATCCAACAGAGTCAGAATTGATGATGGTAAGTAAGCTATTGCGGTGAATAGGTGGGTTTGTGTGTAGAAATGGTCACCAGAAGGATCTCATCCAACAGAGTCAGAATTGATGGTGGTAAGTAAGCTATTGCGGTGAATAGGTGGGTTTGTGTGTAGAAATGGTCACCAGAAGGATCTCATCCAACAGAGTCACAATTGATGGTGGTCAGTAAGCTATTGCGGTGAAATAGGTGGGTTGGTGTGTGAAATGGTCACCAGAAGGATCTCATCCAACAGAGTCAGAATTGATGGTGGTAAGTAAGCTATTGCGGTGAATAGGTGGGTTTGTGTGTAGAAATGGTCACCAGAAGGATCTCATCCAACAGAGTCAGAATTGATGGTGTTAAGTAAGCAATTGCGGTGAATAGGTTGGTTTGTGTCCAGAAATGGTCACCAGAAGGATCTCATCCAACAGAGTCAGAATTGATGGTGGTAAGTAAGCTATTGCGGTGAATAGGTGGGTTTGTGTGTAGAAATGGTCACCAGAAGGATCTCATCCAACAGAGTCAGAATTGATGGTGGTAAGTAAGCTATTGCGGTGAATAGGTGGGTTTGTGTGTAGAAATGGTCACCAGAAGGATCTCATCCAACAGAGTCAGAATTGATGGTGGTAAGTAAGCTATTGCGGTTAATGGGTGGGTTTGTGTGTAGAAATGGTCACCAGAAGGATCTCATCCAACAGAGTCACAATTGATGGTGGTAAGTAAGCTATTGCGGTGAATAGGTGGGTTTGTGTGTAGAAATGGTCACCAGAAGGATCTCATCCAACAGAGTCAGAATTGATGGTGGTAAAGTAAGCTATTGCGGTGAATAGGTGGGTTTGTGTGTAGAAATGGTCACCAGAAGGATCTCATCCAACAGAGTCAGAATTGATGGTGGTAAGTAAGCTATTGCGGTGAATAGGTGGGTTTGTGTGTAGAAATGGTCACCAGAAGGATCTCATCCAACAGAGTCACAATTGATGGTTGTAAGTAAGCTATTGTGGTGAATAGGTGGGTTTGTTTGTAGAAATGGTCACCAGAAGGATCTCATCCAACAGAGTCAGAATTGATGGTGGTAAGTAAGCTATTGCGGTGAATAGGTGGGTTTGTGTGTAGAAATGGTCACCAGAAGGATCTCATCCAACAGAGTCAGAATTGATGGTGGTAAAGTAAGCTATTGCGGTGAATAGGTGGGTTTGTGTGTAGAAATGGTCACCAGAAGGATCTCATCCAACAGAGTCAGAATTGATGGTGGTAAGTAAGCTATTGCGGTGAATAGGTGGGTTTGTGTGTAGAAATGGTCACCAGAAGGATCTCATCCAACAGAGTCAGAATTGATGGTGGTAAGTAAGCTATTGCGGTGAATAGGTGGGTTTGTGTGTAGAAATGGTCACCAGAAGGATCTCATCCAACAGAGTCAGAATTGATGGTGGTAAGTAAGCTATTGCGGTGAATAGGTGGGTTTGTGTGTAGAAATGGTCACCAGAAGGATCTCATCCAACAGAGTCAGAATTGATGGTGGTAAGTAAGCTATTGCGGTGAATAGGTGGGTTTGTTGTAGAAATGGTCACCAGAAGGATCTCATCCAACAGAGTCAGAATTGATGGTGGTAAGTAAGCTATTGCGGTGAATAGGTGGGTTTGTGTGTAGAAATGGTCACCAGAAGGATCTCATCCAACAGAGTCAGAATTGATGGTGGTAAGTAAGCTATTGCGGTGAATAGGTGGGTTTGTGTGTAGAAATGGTCACCAGAAGGATCTCATCCAACAGAGTCAGAATTGATGGTGGTAAGTAAGCTATTGCGGTGAATAGGTGGGTTTTGTGTGTAGAAATGGTCACCAGAAGGATCTCATCCAACAGGAGTCACAATTGATGTTGGTAAGTAAGCTATTGCGGTGAATAGGTGGGTTTGTGTGTAGAAATGGTCACCAGAAAGGATCTCATCCAACAGAGTCAGAATTGATGGTGGTAAGTAAGCTATTGCGGTGAATAGGTGGGTTTGTGTGTAGAAATGGTCACCAGAAGGATCTCATCCAACAGAGTCAGAATTGATGGTGGTAAAGTAAGCTATTGCGGTGAATAGGTGGGTTTGTGTGTAGAAATGGTCACCAGAAGGATCTCATCCAACAGAGTCAGAATTGATGGTGGTAAGTAAGCTATTGCGGTGAATAGGTGGGTTTGTGTGTAGAAATGGTCACCAGAAGGATCTCATCCAACAGAGTCAGAATTGATGGTGGTAAGTAAGCTGGTTGCGGTGAATAGGTGGGTTTGTGTGTAGAAATGGTCACCAGAAGGATCTCATCCAACAGAGTCAGAATTGATGGTGGTAAGTAAGCTATTGCGGTGAATAGGTGGGTTTGTTGTGTAGAAAATGGTCACCAGAAGGATCTCATCCAACAGAGTCAGAATTGATGGTGGTAAGTAAGCTATTGCGGTGAATAGGTGGGTTTGTGTGTAGAAATGGTCACCAGAAGGATCTCATCCAACAGAGTCAGAATTGATGGTGGTAAGTAAGCTATTGCGGTGAATAGGTGGGTTTGTGTCTGTAGAAATGGTCACCAGAAGGATCTCATCCAACAGAGTCAGAATTGATGGTGGTAAGTAAGCTATTGCGGTGAATAGGTGGGTTTGTGTGTAGAAATGGTCACCAGAAGGATCTCATCCAACAGAGTCAGAATTGATGGTGGTAAGTAAGCTATTGCGGTGAATAGGTGGGTTTGTGTGTAGAAATGGTCACCAGAAGGATCTCATCCAACAGAGTCAGAATTGATGGTGGTAAAGTAAGCTATTGCGGTGAATAGGTGGGTTTGTGTGTAGAAATGGTCACCAGAAGGATCTCATCCAACAGAGTCAGAATTGATGGTGGTAAGTAAGCTATTGCGGTGAAATAGGTGGGTTTGTGGTACAGAAATGGTCACCAGAAGGATCTCATCCAACAGAGTCAGAATTGATGGTGGTAAGTAAGCTATTGCGGTGAATAGGTGGGTTTGTGTGTAGAAATGGTCACCAGAAGGATCTCATCCAACAGAGTCAGAATTGATGGTGGTAAGTAAGCTATTGCGGTGAATAGGTGGGTTTAGAGTAGAAATGGTCACCAGAAGGATCTCATCCAACAGAGTCAGAATTGATGGTGGTAAAGTAAGCTATTGCAGTGAATAGGTGGGTTTGTGTGTAGAAATGGTCACCAGAAGGATCTCATCCAACAGAGTCAGAATTGATGGTGGTAAGTAAGCTATTGCGGTGAATAGGTGGGTTTGTGTGTAGAAATGGTCACCAGAAGGATCTCATCCAACAGAGTCAGAATTGATGGTTGGTAAGTAAGCTATTGCGGTGAATAGGTGGGTTTGTGTGTAGAAATGGTCACCAGAAGGATCTCATCCAACAGAGTCAGAATTGATGGTGGTAAGTAAGCTATTGCGGTGAATAGGTGGGTTTGTGTGTAGAAATGGTCACCAGAAGGATCTCATCCAACAGAGTCAGAATTGATGGTGGTAAGTAAGCTATTGCGGTGAATAGGTGGGTTTGTGTGTAGAAATGGTCACCAGAAGGATCTCATCCAACAGAGTCAGAATTGATGGTGGTAAGTAAGCTATTGCGGTGAATAGGTGGGTTTGTGTGTAGAAATGGTCACCAGAAGGATCTCATCCAACAGAGTCAGAATTGATGGTGGTAAGTAAGCTATTGCGGTGAATAGGTGGGTTTGTGTGTAGAAATGGTCACCAGAAGGATCTCATCCAACAGAGTCAGAATTGATGGTGGTAAGTAAGCTATTGCGGTGAATAGGTGGGTTTGTGTGTAGAAATGGTCACCAGAAGGATCTCATCCAACAGAGTCAGAATTGATGGTGGTAAGTAAGCTATTGCGGTGAATAGGTGGGTTTGTGTGTAGAAATGGTCACCAGAAGGATCTCATCCAACAGAGTCAGAATTGATGGTGGTAAGTAAGCTATTGCGGTGAATAGGTGGGTTTGTGTGTAGAAATGGTCACCAGAAGGATCTCATCCAACAGAGTCAGAATTGATGGTGGTAAGTAAGCTATTGCGGTGAATAGGTGGGTTTGTGTGTAGAAATGGTCACCAGAAGGATCTCATCCAACAGAGTCAGAATTGATGGTGGTAAGTAAGCTATTGCGGTGAATAGGTGGGTTTGTGTGTAGAAATGGTCACCAGAAGGATCTCATCCAACAGAGTCAGAATTGATGGTGGTAAGTAAGCTATTGCGGTGAATAGGTGGGTTTGTGTGTAGAAATGGTCACCAGAAGGATCTCATCCAACAGAGTCAGAATTGATGGTGGTAAGTAAGCTATTGCGGTGAATAGGTGGGTTTGTGTGTAGAAATGGTCACCAGAAGGATCTCATCCAACAGAGTCAGAATTGATGGTGGTAAGTAAGCTATTGCGGTGAATAGGTGGGTTTGTGTGTAGAAATGGTCACCAGAAGGATCTCATCCAACAGAGTCAGAATTGATGGTGGTAAGTAAGCTATTGCGGTGAATAGGTGGGTTTGTGTGTAGAAATGGTCACCAGAAGGATCTCATCCAACAGAGTCAGAATTGATGGTGGTAAGTAAGCTATTGCGGTGAATAGGTGGGTTTTGTGTGTAGAAATGGTCACCAGAAGGATCTCATCCAACAGAGTCAGAATTGATGGTGGTAAGTAAGCTATTGCGGTGAATAGGTGGGTTTGTGTGTAGAAATGGTCACCAGAAGGATCTCATCCAACAGAGTCAGAATTGATGGTGGTAAGTAAGCTATTGCGGTGAATAGGTGGGTTTGTGTGTAGAAATGGTCACCAGAAGGATCTCATCCAACAGAGTCAGAATTGATGGTGGTAAGTAAGCTATTGCGGTGAATAGGTGGGTTTGTGTGTAGAAATGGTCACCAGAAGGATCTCATCCAACAGAGTCAGAATTGATGGTGGTAAGTAAGCTATTGCGGTGAATAGGTGGGTTTGTGTGTATAAATGGTCACCAGAAGGATCTCATCCAACAGAGTCAGAATTGATGGTGGTAAGTAAGCTATTGCGGTGAATAGGTGGGTTTGTGTGTAGAAATGGTCACCAGAAGGATCTCATCCAACAGAGTCAGAATTGATGGTGGTAAGTAAGCTATTGCGGTGAATAGGTGGGTTTGTGTGTAGAAATGGTCACCAGAAGGATCTCATCCAACAGAGTCAGAATTGATGGTGGTAAAGTAAGCTATTGCGGTGAATAGGTGGGTTTGTGTGTAGAAATGGTCACCAGAAGGATCTCATCCAACAGAGTCAGAATTGATGGTGGTAAGTAAGCTATTGCGGTGAATAGGTGGGTTTGTGTTAGAAATGGTCACCAGAAGGATCTCATCCAACAGAGTCAGAATTGATGGTGGTAAGTAAGCTATTGCGGTGAATAGGTGGGTTTGTGTGTAGAAATGGTCACCAGAAAACTTACGTGCAACAGACTCAGAATTGATGGTTGAAAGTAAGCTATTGCGGTGAATAGGTGAGTTTGTGGTAGAATGGTCACCAGAAGGATCTCATCCAACAGAGTCACAATTGATGGTGGTAAGTAAGCTATTGCGGTGAATAGGTGGGTTTGTGTGTAGAAATGGTCACCAGAAGGATCTCATCCAACAGAGTCAGAATTGATGGTGGTAAGTAAGCTATTGCGGTGAATAGGTGGGTTTGTGTGTAGAAATGGTCACCAGAAGGATCTCATCCAACAGAGTCAGAATTGATGGTGGTAAAGTAAGCTATTGCGGTGAATAGGTGGGTTTGTGTGTAGAAATGGTCACCAGAAGGATCTCATCCAACAGAGTCAGAATTGATGGTGGTAAGTAAGCTATTGCGGTGAATAGGTGGGTTTGTGTGTAGAAATGGTCACCAGAAGGATCTCATCCAACAGAGTCAGAATTGATGGTGGTAAGTAAGCTATTGCGGTGAATAGGTGGGTTTGTGTGTAGAAATGGTCACCAGAAGGATCTCATCCAACAGAGTCAGAATTGATGGTGGTAAGTAAGCTATTGCGGTGAATAGGTGGGTTTGTGTGTAGAAATGGTCACCAGAAGGATCTCATCCAACAGAGTCAGAATTGATGGTGGTAAAGTAAGCTATTGCGGTGAATAGGTGGGTTTGTGTGTAGAAATGGTCACCAGAAGGATCTCATCCAACAGAGTCAGAATTGATGGTGTTAAGGTAGCTATTGCGGTGAATAGGTGGGTTTGTGTGTAGAAATGGTCACCAGAAGGATCTCATCCAACAGAGTCAGAATTGATGGTGTTAAGTAAGCTATTGCGGTGAATAGGTGGGTTTGTGTGTAGAAATGGTCACCAGAAGGATCTCATCCAACAGAGTCAGAATTGATGGTGGTAAGTAAGCTATTGCGGTGAATAGGTGGGTTTGTGTGTAGAAATGGTCACCAGAAGGATCTCATCCAACAGAGTCAGAATTGATGGTGGTAAAGTAAGCTATTGCGGTGAATAGGTGGGTTTGTGTGTAGAAATGGTCACCAGAAGGATCTCATCCAACAGAGTCAGAATTGATGGTGGTAAGTAAGCTATTGCGGTGAATAGGTGGGTTTGTGTGTAGAAATGGTCACCAGAAGGATCTCATCCAACAGAGTCAGAATTGATGGTGGTAAGTAAGCTATTGCGGTGAATAGGTGGGTTTGTGTGTAGAAATGGTCACCAGAAGGATCTCATCAA
Source organism: Schistocephalus solidus (assembly GCA_017591395.1). NCBI lineage: Eukaryota > Metazoa > Platyhelminthes > Cestoda > Diphyllobothriidea > Diphyllobothriidae > Schistocephalus > Schistocephalus solidus. Next base: position 6,706 of record WEDG01005646.1, read on the forward strand.
CAGAGTCAGAATTGATGGTGGTAAGTAAGCTATTGCGGTGAATAGGTGGGTTTGTGTGTAGAAATGGTCACCAGAAGGATCTCATCCAACAGAGTCAGAATTGATGGTGGTAAGTAAGCTATTGCGGTGAATAGGTGGGTTTGTGTGTAGAAATGGTCACCAGAAGGATCTCATCCAACAGAGTCAGAATTGATGGTGGTAAGTAAGCTATTGCGGTGAATAGGTGGGTTTGTGTGTAGAAATGGTCACCAGAAGGATCTCATCCAACAGAGTCAGAATTGATGGTGGTAAGTAAGCTATTGCGGTGAATAGGTGGGTTTGTGTGTAGAAATGGTCACCAGAAGGATCTCATCCAACAGAGTCAGAATTGATGGTGGTAAGTAAGCTATTGCGGTGAATAGGTGGGTTTGTGTGTAGAAATGGTCACCAGAAGGATCTCATCCAACAGAGTCAGAATTGATGGTGGTAAGTAAGCTATTGCGGTGAATAGGTGGGTTTGTGTGTAGAAATGGTCACCAGAAGGATCTCATCCAACAGAGTCAGAATTGATGGTGGTAAGTAAGCTATTGCGGTGAATAGGTGGGTTTGTGTGTAGAAATGGTCACCAGAAGGATCTCATCCAACAGAGTCAGAATTGATGGTGGTAAGTAAGCTATTGCGGTGAATAGGTGGGTTTGTGTGTAGAAATGGTCACCAGAAGGATCTCATCCAACAGAGTCAGAATTGATGGTGGTAAGTAAGCTATTGCGGTGAATAGGTGGGTTTGTGTGTAGAAATGGTCACCAGAAGGATCTCATCCAACAGAGTCAGAATTGATGGTGGTAAGTAAGCTATTGCGGTGAATAGGTGGGTTTGTGTGTAGAAATGGTCACCAGAAGGATCTCATCCAACAGAGTCAGAATTGATGGTGGTAAAGTAAGCTATTGCGGTGAATAGGTGGGTTTGTGTGTAGAAATGGTCACCAGAAGGATCTCATCCAACAGAGTCAGAATTGATGGTGGTAAGTAAGCTATTGCGGTGAATAGGTGGGTTTGTGTGTAGAAATGGTCACCAGAAGGATCTCATCCAACAGAGTCAGAATTGATGGTGGTAAGTAAGCTATTGCGGTGAATAGGTCGGTTTGTGTGTAGAAATGGTCACCAGAAGGATCTCATCCAACAGAGTCAGAATTGATGGTGTTAAGTAAGCTATTGCGGTGAATAGGTGGGTTTGTGTGTAGAAATGGTCACCAGAAGGATCTCATCCAACAGAGTCAGAATTGATGGTGGTAAGTAAGCTATTGCGGTGAATAGGTGGGTTTGTGTGCAAAATGGTCACCAGAAGGATCTCATCAGACAGAGTCAGAATTAATGGTGTAAGTTAGCTATTGCGGTGCATAGGTGGGTTTGTGTGTAGAAATGGTCACCAGAAGGATCTCATCGAACATAGTCAGAATCGATGGTGTAAGTAAGCTATTGCGGTGAATAGGTGGGTTTGTGTGTAGAAATGGTCACCAGAAGGATCTCATCCAACAGAGTCAGAATTGATGGTGGTAAGTAAGCTATTGCGGTGAATAGGTGGGTTTGTGTGTAGAAATGGTCACCAGAAGGATCTCATCCAACAGAGTCAGAATTGATGGTGGTAAGTAAGCTATTGCGGTGAATAGGTGGGTTTGTGTGTAGAAAATGGTCACCAGAAGGATCTCATCCAACAGAGTCAGAATTGATGGTGGTAAGTAAGCTATTGCGGTGAATAGGTGGGTTTTGTGTGTATAAATGGTCACCAGAAGGATCTCATCCAACAGAGTCAGAATTGATGGTGGTAAGTAAGCTATTGCGGTGAATAGGTGGGTTTGTGTGTAGAAATGGTCACCAGAAGGATCTCATCCAACAGAGTCAGAATTGATGGTGGTAAGTAAGCTATTGCGGTGAATAGGTGGGTTTGTGTGTAGAAATGGTCACCAGAAGGATCTCATCCAACAGAGTCACAGAATTGACGGTGGTAAGTAAGCTATTGCGGTGAATAGGTGGGTTTGTGTGTAGAAATGGTCACCAGAAGGATCTCATCCAACAGAGTCAGAATTGATGGTGGTAAGTAAGCTATTGCGGTGAATAGGTGGGTTTGTGTGTAGAAATGGTCACCAGAAGGATCTCATCCAAAAGTCTGAATTGATGGTGGTAAGTAAGCTATTGCGGTAAATAGGTGGGTTTGTGTGTGAAATGGTCACCAGAAGGATCTCATCCAACAGAGTCAGAATTGATGGTGGTAAGTAAGCTATTGCGGTGAATAGGTGGGTTTGTGTGTAGAAATGGTCACCAGAAGGATCTCATCCAACAGAGTAAGAATTGATGGTGGTAAGTAAGCTATTGCGGTGAATAGGTGGGTTTGTGTGTAGAAATGGTCACCAGAAGGATCTCATCCAACAGAGTCAGAATTGATGGTGGTAAGTAAGCTATTGCGGTGAATAGGTGGGTTTTGTGTGTAGAAATGGTCACCAGAAGGATCTCATCCAACAGAGTCAGAATTGATGGTGGTAAGTAAGCTATTGCGGTGAATAGGTGGGTTTGTGTGTAGAAATGGTCACCAGAAGGATCTCATCCAACAGAGTCAGAATTGATGGTGGTAAGTAAGCTATTGCGGTGAATAGGTGGGTTTGTGTGTAGAAATGGTCACCAGAAGGATCTCATCCAACAGAGTCAGAATTGATGGTGGTAAGTAAGCTATTGCGGTGAATAGGTGGGTTTGTGTGTAGAAATGGTCACCAGAAGGATCTCATCCAACAGAGTCAGAATTGATGGTGGTAAGTAAGCTATTGCGGTGAATAGGTGGGTTTGTGTGTAGAAATGGTCACCAGAAGGATCTCATCCAACAGAGTCAGAATTGATGGTGGTAAGTAAGCTATTGCGGTGAATAGGTGGGTTTGTGTGTAGAAATGGTCACCAGAAGGATCTCATCCAACAGAGTCAGAATTGATGGTGGTAAGTAAGCTATTGCGGTGAATAGGTGGGTTTGTGTGTAGAAATGGTCACCAGAAGGATCTCATCCAACAGAGTCAGAATTGATGGTGGTAAGTAAGCTATTGCGGTGAATAGGTGGGTTTGTGTGTAGAAATGGTCACCAGAAGGATCTCATCCAACAGAGTCAGAATTGATGGTGGTAAGTAAGCTATTGCGGTGAATAGGTGGGTTTGTGTGTAGAAATGGTCACCAGAAGGATCTCATCCAACAGAGTCAGAATTGATGGTGGTAAGTAAGCTATTGCGGTGAATAGGTGGGTTTGTGTGTAGAAATGGTCACCAGAAGGATCTCATCCAACAGAGTCACAATTGATGGTGGTAAAGTAAGCTATTGCGGTGAATAGGTGGGTTTGTGTGTAGAAATGGTCACCAGAAGGATCTCATCCAACAGAGTCAGAATTGATGGTGGTAAAGTAAGCTATTGCGGTTGAATAGGTGGGTTTGTGTGTAGAAATGGTCACCAGAAGGATCTCATCCAACAGAGTCAGAATTGATGGTGGTAAGTAAGCTATTGCGGTGAATAGGTGGGTTTTGTGTGTAGAAATGGTCACCAGAAGGATCTCATCCAACAGAGTCAGAATTGATGGTGGTAAGTAAGCTATTGCGGTGAAAAGGTGGGTTTGTGTGTAGAAATGGTCACCAGAAGGATCTCATCCAACAGGGTCACAATTGATGGTGGTAAGTAAGCTATTGCGGTGAATAGGTGGGTTTGTGTGTAGAAAATGGTCACCAGAAGGATCTCATCCAACAGAGTCAGAATTGATGGTTGGTAAGTAAGCTATTGCGGTGAATAGGTGGGTTTGTGTGTAGAAATGGTCACCAGAAGGATCTCATCCAACAAAGACAGAATTGATGGTGGTAAGTAAGCTATTGCGGTGAATAGGTGGGTTTGTGTGTAGAAAATGGTCACCAGAAGGATCTCATCCAACAGAGTCAGAATTGATGGTGGTAAGTAAGCTATTGCGGTAAAAAGGTGGGTTTGTGTGTAGAAATGGTCACCAGAAGGATCTCATCCAACAGAGTCACAATTAATGGTTGTAAGTAAGCTTTTGCGGTGAATAGGTGGGTTTGTGTGTAAAAATGGTCACCAGAAGGATCTCATCCAACAGAGTCAGAATTGATGGTGGTAAGTAAGCTATTGCGGTGAATAGGTGGGTTTGTGTGTAGAAATGGTCACCAGAAGGATCTCATCCAACAGAGTCAGAATTTGATGGTGGTATAGTAAGCTATTGCGGTGAATAGGTGGGTTTGTGTGTAGAAATGGTCACCAGAAGGATCTCATCCAACAGAGTCAGAATTGATGGTGGTAAGTAAGCTATTGCGGTGAATAGGTGGGTTAGTGTGTAGAAATGGTCACCAGAAGGATCTCATCCAACAGAGTCAGAATTGATGGTTGTAAGTAAGCTATTGCGGTGAATAGGTGGGTTTGTGTGTAATAATGGTCACCAGAAGGATCTCATCCAACAGAGTCACAATTGATGGTGGTAAGTAAGCTATTGCGGTGAATAGGTGGGTTTGTGTGTAGAAATGGTCACCAGAAGGATCTCATCCAACAGAGTCAGAATTGATGGTGGTAAGTAAGCTATTGCGGTGAATAGGTGGGTTTGTGTGTAGAAATGGTCACCAGAAGGATCTCATCCAACAGAGTCAGAATTGATGGTGGTAAGTAAGCTATTGCGGTGAATAGGTGGGTTTGTGTGTAGAAATGGTCACCAGAAGGATCTCATCCAACAGAGTCACAATTGATGGTGGTAAGTAAGCTATTGCGGTGAAAAGGTGGGTTTGTGTGTAGAAATGGTCACCAGAAGGATCTCATCCAACAGAGTCAGAATTGATGGTGGTAGTAAGCTATTGCGGTGAAATAGGTGGGTTTGTGTGTAGAAATGGTCACCAGAAGGATCTCATCCAACAGAGTCACAATTGATGGTGGTAAGTAAGCTATTGCGGTGAATAGGTGGGTTTGTGTGTAGAAATGGTCACCAGAAGGATCTCATCCAACAGAGTCAGAATTGATGGTGTTAAGTAAGCAATTGCAGTAAACAGGTGTGTTTGTGAGTAGAAATGGTCACCAGAAGGATCTCATCCAACAGATTCATAATTTATGGTGGTATGTGAGCTATTGCGGTGAATAGGTGGGTTTGTGTTTAGAAATGGTCACCAGAAGGATCTCATCCAACAGAGTCACAATTGATGGTGGTAAGTAAGCATTTGCGGTCTATAGGTGGGTTAGTGTGTAGAAATGGTCACCAGAATGATATCATCCAACAGAGTCTGAATTAATGGTTGTTAGTAAGCTATTGCGGTGAATAGGGGGTTTTGTGTGTAGAAATGGTCACCAGAAGGATCTCATCCAACAGTGCCACAATTAATGGTTGTAAGTAAGCTTTTGCGGTGAATAGGTGGGTTTGTGTCAAAATGGTCACCAGAAGGATCTCATCCAACAGAGTCAGAATTAATGGTTGTTAGTAAGCTATTGCGGTGAATAGTTGGGTTTGTGTGTAGAAATGGTCACCAGAAGGATCTCATCCAACAGAGTCACAATTAATGGTTGTAAGTAAGCTTTTGCGGTGAATAGGTGGGTTTGTGTGTAAAAATGGTCACCAGAAGGATCTCATCCAACAGAGTCAGAATTAATGGTTTTAAGTAAGCTATTGCGGTGAATAGGTGGGTTTGCGTGTAGAAATGGTCAACAGAAGGATCTCATCCAACATATACATTATTGATGGTGGTAAGTAAGCAATTGCGGTGAATAGGTGGGTTTGTGTGTAGAAATGGTCACAAGAAGCATCTCATTTTACAGAAGCAGAATTGATGGTGGTAAGTAAGCTATTGCCGTGAATAGGTGGGTTTGTGTGTAGAAATGGTCACCAGAAGGATCTCATCCAACAGTGTCATAATTTATGCTGGTATTTAAGCAATTGCGGTGAATAGGTGGGTTTGTGTGTAGAAATGGTTACCAGAAGGATCTAATCCAACAGATTCACAATTGATGGTTGTAAGTAAGCTATTGCGGTGAATAGGTGGGTTTGTGTGTAGAAATGGTCAACAGAAGGATCTCATCCAACAGAGTCATAATTTATGCAGGTATTTAAGCTATTGCGGTGAATAGGTGGGTTTGTGTGTAGAAATGGTAAATAGAAGGATCTCATCCAACATATACAGAATTGATGGTGGTTAGAATGCAATTGCGGTGAAAAGGTGAGTTTGTGTGTAGAAATGGTCACCAGAAGGATCTCATTTATCAGAGTCAGAATTGATGGTGGTAAGTAAGCTATTGCGGGAAAAAGGTCGGTTTGTGTGTAAAAATGGTCAGCAGAAGGATCACATCCAACATAGTCTGAATTGATGGTTGTGAGTAAGCAATTGCAGCAAATAGGTGTTTTTGTGAGTACAAAATGGTCACCAGAAGGATCTCATCCAACAGAGTCACAATTGATGGTTGTAAGTAAGCTTTTTTCGGGGAATAGGTGGGTTTGTGTGTAGAAATGGTCACCAGAAGGATCTCATCCAACAGTGTCATAATTTTTGCTGGTATTTAAGCAATTGCGGTGAATAGGTGGGTTTGTGTGTAGAAATGGTAACCAGAAGGATCTCATCCAACAGAGTCAGAATTGATGGTTGTAAGTAAACAATTGCGGTAAATAGGTGTGTTTGTGTGTACAAATGGTCAAAAGAAGGATCTCATCCAACAGAGTCAGAATTAATGGTTGTTAGTAAGCTATTGCGGTGAATAGGTGGGTTTGTGTGTAGAAATGGTCACCAGAAGGCTCTTATCCAACATAGTCACAATTGATGGTTGTAAGTAAGCTATTGCGGTGAATAGCTAAGTTTGTGTGTAGAAATGGTCACCAGAAGGATCTCATCCAACAGAGTCACAATTAATGGTGGTATGTGAGCAATTGCGGTGAATAGGTGGGTTTGTGTGTAGAAATGGTCATCAGAAGCATCTCAGCCAACAGAGTCACAATTGATGGTGGTGGGTAAGCAATTGCGGTCTATAGGTAGGTAAGTGTGAAGAAATGGTCACCAGAATGATCTCATGCCAACGGAGTCTGAATTGATGTTGTGAGTAAACAATTGCGGTAAATAGGTGTGTTTGTGTGTACAAATGGTCAAGAGAAGGATCTCATCCAACAGAGTCAGAATAATTGGTTGTTAGTAAGCTATTGCGATGAATAGATAGGTTTGTGTGTAGAAATGGTCACCAGAAGGCTCTTATCCAACATAGTCACAATTGATGGTTGTAAGTAAGCTATTGCGGTGAATAGCTGGGTTTGTGTGTAGAAATGGTCACCAGAAGGATCTCATCCAACAGAGTCACAATTAATGGTTGTAAGTAAGCTTTTGCGGTGAATAGGTGGGTTTGTGTGTAAAAATGGTCACCAGAAGGTTCTCATCCAACAGAGTCAGAATTTGATGGTGGTAAGTAAGCTATTGCGGTGAATAGGTGGGTTTGTGTGTAGAAAATGGTCACCAGAAGCATCTCAGCCAACAGAGTCAGAATTGATGGTGGTAAGTAAGCAATTGCGGTCAAATAGGTGTGTTTGTGAGTACAAATGGTCACCAGAAGGATCTCATCCAACAGAGTCAGAATTTATGGTGGTAAGTAAGCTATTGCGGTAGAATAGGTGGGTTTGTGTGTAGAAATGGTCACCAGAAGGATCTCAGTTAACAGAGTCACAAATTGATGGTGGTAAGTAAGCAATTGCGGTCTATAGGTAGGTTAGTGTGAAGAAATGGTCAACAGAATGATCTCATCCAACAGAGTCTGTATTGATGGTTGTGAGTAAACAATTGCGGTAAATAGGTGTGTTTGTGTGTACAAATGGTCACGAGAAAGGATCTCATCCAACAGAGTCAGAAATTAATGGTTGTATAGTAAGATATTGCGGTGAATAGGTGGGTTTGTGTGTAGAAATGGTCACCAGAAGGATCTCATCCAACAGATTCACAATTGATGGTTATAAGTAGGCTATTGCGGTGAATAGGTGGGTTTGTGTGTAGAAATGGTCACCAGAAAGATCTCATCCAACAGAGCCACAATTGAGTGGTTGTAAGTAAGCTTTTTGCGGTGAATAGGTGGGTTTGTGTGTAGAAAATGGTCACCAGAAGGATCTCATCCAACATAGTCATAATTGATGGTCGTAAGTAAGCTATTGCGGTGAATAGGTGGGTTTGTGTGTAGAAATAGTCACCAGAAGGATCTCATCCAACATAGTCAGAATTGATGGTTGTATAGTAAGCTATTGCGGTGAATAGGTGGGTTTGTGTGTAGAAATGGTCACCAGAAGGATCTCATCTAACAGAAGCAGAATTGATGGTGGTAAGTAAGCTATTGTTGGAAATAGGTCGGTTTTGTGTGTATAAATGGTCACCAGAAGGATCTCATCCAACAGAGTCACAATTTATGGTTGTTAGTAAGCTTTTGCGGTGAATAGTTGATTTCGTGTGTAGAAATGGTCACCAGAAGGATCTCATCCAACAGATTCATAATTTATGGTGGTATGTAAGCTATTGCGGTGAATAGGTGGGTTTGTGTTTAGAAATGGTCACCAGAAGGATCTCATCCAACTGAGTCACAATTGATGGTGGTAAGTAAGCTATTGCGGTGAATAGGTGGGTTTGTGTGTAGAAATGGTCACCAGAATGATCTCATCCAACAGAGTCAGAATTGATGGTTGTTAGTAAGCTATTGCGGTGAATAGGTGGGTTTTGTGTGTAGAAATGGTCACCAGAAGGATCTCATCCAACAGAGTCAGAATTGATGGTTGTAAGTAAGCTTTTGCGGTGAAAAGCTGAGTTTGTGTGTAGAAATGGTCATCAGAAGCATCTCAGCCAACAGAGTCACAATTAATGGTGGTATGTGAGCAATTGCGGTGAATAGGTGGGTTTGTGTGTAGAAAATGGTCATCAGAAGCATCTCAGCCAACAGAGTCACAATTGATGGTGGTGAGTAAGCAATTGCGGTCTATAGGTAGGTTAGTGTGAAGAAATGGTCACCAGAATGATCTCATCCAACGGAGTCTGAATTGATGGTTGTGAGTAAACAATTGCGGTAAATAGGTGTGTTTGTGTGTACAAATGGTCAAGAGAAGGATCTCATCCAACAGAGTCAGAATAATTGGTTGTTAGTAAGCTATTGCGATGAATAGATTGGTTTGTGTGTAGAAATTGTCACCAGAAGGCTCTTATCCAACATAGTCACAATTGATGGTTGTAAGTAAGCTATTGCGGTGAATAGCTAAGTTTGTGTGTAGAAATGTTCACCAGAAGGATCTCATCCAACAGAGTCACAATTAATGGTTGTAAGTAAGCTTTTGCGGTGAATAGGTGGGTTTGTGTGTAAAAATGGTCACCAGAAGGTTCTCATCCAACAGAGTCATAATTTATGGTGGTATGTGAGCAATTGCGGTGAATAGGTGGGTTTGTGTGTAGAAATGGTCATCAGAAGCATCTCAGCCAACAGAGTCACAATTGATGGTGGTGGGTAAGCAATTGCCGTCTAAAGGTGGGTTAGTGTGTAGAAATGGTCACCAGAAGGATCTCATCCAACTGAGTCAGAATTGATGGTGTTAAGTAAGCAATTGCAGTAAATAGGTGTGTTTGTGAGTACAAATGGTCACCAGAAGGATCTCAGCCAACAGAGTCACAATTGATGGTGGTGGGTAAGCAATTGCGGTCTATAGGTAGGTTAGTGTGAAGAAATGGTCAACAGAATGATCTCATCCAACAGAGTCTGTATTGATGGTTGTGAGTAAACAATTGCGGTAAATAGGTGTGTTTGTGTGTACAAATGGTCAAGAGAATGATCTTATCCAACAGAGTCAGAAATAATGGTTGTTAGTAAGATATTGCGGTGAATAGGTGGGTTTGTGTGTAGAAATGGTCACCAGAAGGCTCTTATCCAACAGATTCACAATTGATGGTTATAAGTAGGCTATTGCGGTGAATAGGTGGGTTTGTGTGTAGAAATGGTCACCAGAAAGATATCATCCAACAGAGCCACAATTAGTGGTTGTAAGTAAGCTTTTGCGGTGAATAGGTGGGTTTGTGTGTAAAAATGGTCACCAGAAGGATCTCATCCAACATAGTCATAATGTATGCTCGTATTTAAGCTATTGCGGTGAATAGGTGGGTTTGTGTGTAGAAATAGTCACCAGAAGGATCTCATCCAACATATAAAGAATTGATTGTTTTTAGTAAGCAATTGCAGTGAATAGGTGGGTTTGTCTAGAAATGGTCACCAGAAGCATCTCATTTTACAGAAGCAGAGTTGATGGTAGTAAGTAAGCTTTTGTGGGGAATAGGTCGGTTTGTATGCAGAAATGGTCACCAGAAGGATCTCATCCAACAGAGTCACAATTGATGGTTGTTAGTAAGCTTTTTTCGGAGAAAAGGTGAGTTTGTGTGTAGAAATGGTCACCAGAAGGATCTCATCCAACAGATTCATAATTTATGGTGGTATGTGAGCTATTGCGGAGAATATGTGGGTTTGTGTTTAGAAATGGTCACAAGAAGCATCTCAGTCAACAGAGTCACAATTGATGGTGGTAAGTAAGCATTTGCGGTCTATAGGTGGGTTAGTGTGTAGAAATGGTCACCAGAATGATATCATCCAACAGAGTCAGAATTAATGGTTGTTAGTAAGCTATTGCGGTGAATAGGGGGGTTTTGTGTGTAGAAATGGTCACCAGAAGGATCTCATCCAACAGAGCCACAATTAATGGTTGTAAGTAAGCTTTTGCGGTGAATAGGTGGGTTTGTGTAAAAATGGTCACCAGAAGGATCTCATCCAACAGAGTCAGAATTAATGGTTGTTAAGTAAGCTATTGCGGTGAATAGGTGGGTTTGTGTGTAGAAATGGTCACCAGAAGGATCTCATCCAACAGAGTCACAATTAATGGTTGTAAGTAAGCTTTTGCGGTGAATAGTTGGGTTTGTGTGTAGAAATGGTCACCAGAAGGATCTCATCCAACAGAGTCAGAATTAATGGTGGTAAGTAAGCTATTGCGGTGAATAGGTGGGTTTGTGTGTAGAAATGGTCACCAGAAGGATCTCATCCAACAGAGTCAGAATTGATGGTTGTAAGCATTGCGGTGAATAGGTGGGTTTGTGTGTAGAAATGGTCACCAGAAGGATCTCATCCAACAGAGTCAGAATTGATGGTGGTAAGCAATTGCGGTGAATAGGTGGGTTTGTGTGTAGAAATGGTCACCAGAAGGATCTCATCCAACAGAGTCACAATTGATGGTTGTAAGTAAGCTATTTGCGGTGAATAGGTGGGTTTGTGTGTAGAAATGGTCACCAGAAGGATCTCATCCAACAGAGTCATAATTTGATGCAGGTATTAGTAAGCTATTGCGGTGAATAGGTGGGTTTGTGTGTAGAAATGGTAAACTAGAAGGATCTCATCCAACATATACAGAATTGATGTTGGTTAGTAAAATGCAATTGCGGTGAAATAGGTGAGTTTGTGTGTAGAAATGGTCACCAGAAGGATCTCATCTAACAGAGTCAGAATTGATGGTGGTAAGTAAGCTATTGCGGTGAAAATAGGTCGGGTTTGTGTGTAGAAAATGGTCACCAGAAGGATCTCATCCAACAGAGTCTGAATTGATGGTTGTGAGTAAGCAATTGCGGTAAATAGGTGGGTTTTGTGTACAAATGGTCACCAGAAGGATCTCATCCAACATAGTCACAATTGATGGTTGTAAGTAAGCTTTTGCGGTGAATAGGTAGGTTTGTGTGAAGAAATGGTCACCAGAAGAATCTCATCCAACAGAGTCAGAATTTGATGGTGGTATAGTAAGCTATTGCGGTGAATAGGTGGGTTTGTGTGTAGAAATGGTCACCAGAAGGATCTCATCCAACAGAGTCAGAATTGATGGTGGTAAGTAAGCAATTGCGGTGAATAGGTGGGTTTGTGTGTAGAAATGGTCACCAGAAGGATCTCATCCAACAGAGTCAGAATTGATGGTTGTAAGTAAGCTATTGCGGTGAATAGGTGGGTTTGTGTGTAGAAATGGTCACCAGAAGGATCTCATCCAACAGAGTCACAATTGATGGTTGTAAAGTAAGCTATTGCGGTGAATAGGTGGAGTTTGTGTGTAGAAATGGTCACCAGAAGGATCTCATCCAACAGAGTCACAATTGATGGTGGTATGTAAGCTATTGCGGTGAATAGGTGGGTTTGTGTGTAGAAAATGGTCACCAAAAGGATCTCATCCAACAGAGTCAGAATTGATGGTGGTAAGTAAGCTATTGCGGTGAATAGGTGGGTTTGTGTGTAGAAATGGTCACCAGAAGGATCTCATCCAACAGAGTCAGAATTGATGGTTGTAAGTAAGCAATTGCGGTAAATAGGTGTGTTTGTGTGTACAAATGGTCACCAGAAGGATCTCATCCAACAGAGTCAGAATTAATGGTTGTTAGTAAGCTATTGCGGTGAATAGGTGGGTTTGTGTGTAGAAATGGTCACCAGAAGGATCTCATCCAACAGAGTCACAATTGATGGTTGTAAGTAAGCTATTGCGGTGAATAGGTAGGTTTGTGTGTAGAAATGGTCACCAGAAGGATCTCATCCAACAGAGTCACAATTAATGGTTGTAAGTAAGCTATTGCGGTGAATAGGTGGGTTTGTGTGTAGAAAATGGTCACCAGAAGGATCTCATCCAACAGAGTCAGAATTGATGGTGGTATGTAAGCTATTGCGGTGAATAGGTGGGTTTGTGTGTAGAAATGGTCACCAGAAGGATCTCATCCAACAGAGTCAGAATTGATGGTGTGTAAGTAAGCAATTGCAGTAAATAGGTGTGTTTGTGAGTACAAATGGTCACCAGAAGGATCTCATCCAACAGAGTCATAATTTATGGTGGTATGTGAGCTATTGCGGTGAATAGGTGGGTTTGTGTGTAGAAATGGTCACCAGAAGGATCTCAGTCAACAGAGTCACAATTGATGGTGGTAAGTAAGCTATTGCGGTGAATAGGTAGGGTTTAGTGTGTAGAAATGGTCACCAGAAGGATCTCATCCAACAGAGTCTGAATTGATGGTGGTGAGTAAAGCAATTGCGGTAAATAGGTGGGTTTGTGTGTACAAATGGTCAAGAGAATGATTTCATCCAACAGAGTCAGAAATAATGGTTGTTAGTAAGCTATTGCGGTGAATAGGTGGGTTTGTGTGTAGAAATGGTCACCAGAAGGATCTCATCCAACAGAGTCACAATTGATGGTTGTAAGTAAGCTATTGCGGTGAATAGGTGGGTTTGTGTGTAGAAAATGGTCACCAGAAAGGATCTCATCCAACAGAGTCACAATTAGATGGTTGTAAGTAAGCTTTGCGGTGAATAGGTGGGTTTGTGTGTAGAAAATGGTCACCAGAAGGATCTCATCAACAGAGTCAGAATGATGGTGGTATATTAAGCTATTGCAGGTGAATAGGTGGGTTTGTGTGTAGAAATGGTCACCAGAAGGATCTCATCCAACAGAGTCAGAATTGATGGTTGTAAAGTAAGCTATTGCGGTGAATAGGTGGGTTTGTCTGTAGAAATGGTCACCAGAAGGATCTCATCCAACAGAGTCAGAATTGATGGTGGTAAGTAAGCTATTGCGGTGAATAGGTGGGTTTGTGTGTAGAAATGGTCACCAGAAGGATCTCATCCAACAGAGTCAGAATTGATGGTGGTAAGTAAGCTATTGCGGTAGAAATAGGTGGGTTTGTGTGTAAAAATTGTCACCAGAAGGATCTCATCCAACAGAGTCACAATTGATGGTGGTAATTTAGCTTTTGCGGTGAATATGTGGGTTTGTGTGTAGAAATGGTCACCAGAAGGATCTCAGTCAACAGAGTCAGAATTGATGGTGGTAAGTAAAGCTATTGCGGTGAATAGGTGGGTTTGTGTGTAGAAATGGTCACCAGAAGGATCTCATCCAACAGAGTCAGAATCGATGGTTGTTAGTAAGCTATTGCGGTGAAATAGGTGGGTTTGTGTGTAGAAATGGTCACTAGAAGGATCTCATCAACAGAGTCAGAATTAATGGTTGTAAGTAAGCTATTGCGGTGAATAGGTGGGTTTGTGTGCAGAAATGGTCACCAGAAAGGATCTCATCAACAGAGTCAGAATTGATGGTGGTAAGTAAGCTATTGCGGTGAATAGGTGGGTTTGTGTGTAGAAATGGTCACCAGAAGGATCTCATCAAACAGAGTCAGAATTGATGGTGGTAAAGTAAGCTATTGCGGTGAATAGGTGGGTTTGTGTGTAGAAATGGTCACCAGAAGGATCTCATCCAACAGAGTCACAATTTATGGTGGTAAGTAAGCTATTGCGGTGAATAGGTGGGTTTGTGTGTAGAAATGGTCACCAGAAGGATCTCATCCAACAGAGTCAGAATTGATGGTTGTTAAGTAAGCTATTGCGGTGAATAGGTGGGTTTGTGTAGAAATTGTCACCAGAAGGATCTCATCCAACAGAGTCAGAATTGATGGTTGTAAGTAAGCTATTGCGGTGAATAGGTAGGGTTTGTGTGTAGAAATGGTCACCAGAAGGATCTCATCCAACAGAGTCAGAATTGATGGTGGTAAGTAAGCAATTGCGGTGAATAGGTGGGTTTGTGTGTAGAAATGGTCACCAGAAGGATCTCATCCAACAGAGTCAGAATTGATGGTGGTAAGTAAGCAATTGCGGTGAATAGGTGGGTTTGTGTGTAAGAAATGGTCACCAGAAGGATCTCATCCAACAGAGTCTGAATTGATGGTTGTGAGTAAAGCTATTGCGGTGAAATAGGTGGGTTTTGTGTGTAGAAATGGTCACCAGAAGGATCTCATCCAACAGAGTCAGAATTGATGGTTGTTAGTAAGCTATTGCGGTGAATAGGTGGGTTTGTGTGTAGAAATGGTCACCAGAAGGCTCTCATCCAACAGAGTCACAATTGATTGTTGTAAGTAAGCTATTGCGGTGAATAGGTGGGTTTGTGTGTAGAAATGGTCACCAGAAGGATCTCATCCAACAGAGTCACGAATTGATGGTTGTAAGTAAGCTATTGCAGTGAATAGGTGGGTTTTGTGTGTAGAAAATGGTCACCAGAAGGATCTCATCCAACAGAGTCATAATTTATGGTGGTATGTGAGCAATTGCGGTGAATAGGTGGGTTTTGTGTGTAGAAATGGTCATCAGAAGCATCTCAGCCAACAGAGTCACAATTGATGGTGGTGGGTAAGCAATTGCGGTCTATAGGTGGGTTAGTGTGTAGAAATGGTCACCAGAAGGATCTCATCCAACAGAGTCAGAATTGATGGTGGTAAGTAAGCAATTGCAGTAAATAGGTGTGTTTGTGAGTACAAATGGTCACCAGAAGGATCTCATCCAACAGAGTCACAATTGATGGTGGTAAGTGAGCTATTTACGGGTGAATAGGTGGGTTTGTGTGTAGAAATGGTCACCAGAAGGATCTCAGTCAACAGAGTCACAAATTGATGGTGGTAAGTAAGCTATTGCGGTGAATAGGTGGGTTTGTGTGTAGAAATGGTCAACAGAATGATCTCCTCCAACAGAGTCAGAATTGATGGTGGTAAGTAAGCAATTGCTGTAAATAGGTGGGTTTGTGTGTACAAATGGTCACAGAAGGATCTTATCCAACAGAGTCAGAATAATGGTGGTAAGTAAGCTATTGCGGTGAATAGGTGGGTTTGTGTGTAGAAATGGTCATCAGAAGGATCTCATCCAACAGAGTCAGAATTGATGGTTGTAAGTAAGCTATTGCGGTGAATAGGTGGGTTTGTGTGTAGAAAATGGTCACCAGAAAGGATCTCATCCAACAGAGTCACAATTGAGTGGTTGTAAAGTAAGCTTTTGCGGTGAATAGGTGGGTTTGTGTGTAAAAAAATGGTCACCAGAAGGATCTCATCCAACATAGTCATAATGAATGGTCGTATTTAAGCTATTGCGGTGAATAGGTGGGTTTGTGTGTAGAAATGGTCACCAGAAGGATCTCATCCAACAGAGTCAGAATTGATGGTTGTAAGTAAGCTATTGCGGTGAATAGGTGGGTTTGTGTGTAGAAATGGTCACCAGAAGGATCTCATCCAACAGAGTCAGAATTGATGGTGGTATGTAAGCTATTGCGGTGAATAGGTGGGTTTGTGTGTAGAAATGGTCACCAGAAGGATCTCATCCAACAGAGTCACAATTGATGGTTGTAAGTAAAGCTATTGCGGTGAAATAGGTGGGTTTGTGTGTAGAAATGGTCACCAGAAGGATCTCATCCAACAGAGTCAGAATTGATGGTGGTTAGTAAGCTATTGCGGTGAATAGGTGGGTTTGTGTGTAGAAATGGTCACCAGAAGGATCTCATCCAACAGAGTCACAATTGATGGTGGTAAGTAAGCTATTGCGGTGAATAGGTGGGTTTGTGTGTAGAAATGGTCACCAGAAGGATCTCATCCAACAGAGTCACAATTAATGGTGGTATGTGAGCGATTGCGGTGAATAGGTGGGTTTGTGGTAGAAATGGTCATCAGAAGCATCTCAGCCAACAGAGTCACAATTGATGGTGGGTAAGTAAGCTATTGCGGTCTATAGGTAGGTTTAGTGTGTAGAAATGGTCACCAGAAGGATCTCATCCAACAGAGTCTGAATTGATGGTTGTGAGTAAGCAATTGCGGTAAATAGGTGTGTTTGTGTGTACAAATGGTCACCAGAAGGATCTCATCCAACAGAGTCAGAATTGATGGTTGTTAGTAAGCTATTGCGGTGAATAGGTGGGTTTGTGTGTAGAAATGGTCACCAGAAGGATCTCATCCAACAGAGTCAGAATTGATGGTTGTAAGTAAGCTATTGCGGTGAATAGGTGGGTTTGTGTGTAGAAATGGTCACCAGAAGGATCTCATCCAACAGAGTCACAATTAATGGTTGTAAGTAAGCTATTGCGGTGAATAGGTGGGTTTGTGTGTAGAAATGGTCACCAGAAGGATCTCATCCAACAGAGTCAGAATTGATGGTGGTATGTAAGCTATTGCGGTGAATAGGTGGGTTTGTGTGTAGAAATGGTCACCAGAAGGATCTCATCCAACAGAGTCAGAATTGATGGTGGTGAGTAAGCTATTGCGGTGAATAGGTGGGTTTGTGTGTAGAAAATGGTCACCAGAAGGATCTCATCCAACAGAGTCAGAATTGATGGTGGTAAGTAAGCTATTGCGGTGAATAGGTGGGTTTGTGTGTAGAAATGGTCACCAGAAGGATCTCATCCAACAGAGTCATAATTTATGGTGGTAAGTAAGCTATTGCGGTGAATAGGTGGGTGTGTGTAGAAATGTCACCAGAAGCATCTGAGTTAACAGAGTCACAAATGATGGTGGTAAAGTAGCAATTGGCTCATCCAACAGAGTCAGAATTGATGGTGGTAAGTAAGCAAATTGCGGTGAATAGGTGGGTTAGTGTGTAGAAATGGTCACCAGAAGGATCTCATCCAAACAGAGACAGAATTGATGGTGGTAAGTAAGCTATTGCGGTGAATAGGTGGGTATGTGTTTAAAAATGGTAACCAGAAGTATCTCATCCAACAGAGTCACAATTAATGGTTGTAAGTAAGCTTTTGCGGTAAAAGGTGGGTTTTTGTGTAGAAATGCTAACCAGAAGGATCTCATCCAAAAGAGCCAGAATTGATGTCGTTTAGTAAGCTATTGCGGTGAATAGGTGGGTTTGTGTGTAGAAATGGTCACCAGAAGGATCTCATCCAACAGAGTCAGAATTGATGGTGGTAAGTAAGCTATTGCGGTGAAATAGGTGGGTTTGTGTGTAGAAATGGTCACCAGAAGGATCTTATCCAACAGAGTCAGAATTGATGGTTGTAAGTAAGCTATTTGCGGTGAATAGGTGGGTTTGTGTGTAGAAATGGTCACCAAAAAGATCTCATCCAACAGAGTCATAATTTATGCTGGTATTTAAGCTATTGCGGTGAATAGGTGGGTTTGTGTGTAGACATGGTCACCAGAAGGATCTCATTTAACATGACATAATTTATTGTGGTATGTGAGCTATTGCAGTGAATAGGTGGGTTTTGTGTAGAAATGGTCATCAGAAGAATCTCATCCAACAGAGTCACAATTGATGATGGTGAGTAAGCTATTGCGGTGTATAGGTGGGTTAGTGTGTAGAAATGGTCACCAGAAGGATCTCATCCAACAGAGTCAGAATTGATGGTTGTAAGTAAGCTATTGCGTTGAATAGGTGGGTTTTTTGTGTAGAAATGGTCACCAGAAGGATCTCATCCAAACAGAGTCAGAATTGATGGTTGTTAAGTAAGCTATTGCGGTGAATAGGTGGGTTTTGTGTGTAGAAATGGTCACCAGAAAGGATCTCATCCAAACAGAGTCAGAATTGATGGTGGTAAGTAAGCTATTGCGGTGAATAGGTAGGGTTTGTGTGTAGAAATGGTCACCAGAAGGATCTCATCCAACAGAGTCAGAATTGATGGTCGTAAGTAAGCTATTGCGGTGAATAGGTGGGTTTGTGTGTAGAAAAATGGTCACCAGAAGGATCTCATCCAACAGAGTCAGAATTGATGGTTGTAAGTAAGCTATTGCGGTGAATAGGTGGGTTTGTGTGTAGAAATGGTCACCAGAAGGATCTCATCCAACATAGTCAGAATTGATGGTGGTAAGTAAGCTATTGCGGTGAATAGGTGGGTTTGTGTGTAGAAATGGTCACCAGAAGGATCTCATCCAACAGAGTCAGAATTGATGGTGGTAAGTAAGCTATTGCGGTGAATAGGTGGGTTTGTGTGTAGAAATGGTCACCAGAAGGATCTCATCCAACAGAGTCAGAATTTAATGGTGGTAAGTAAGCTATTGCGGTGAATAGGTGGGTTTGTGTGTAGAAATGGTCACCAGAAGCATCTCATCCAACAGAGTCAGAATTGATGGTGGTAAGTAAGCTATTGCGGTGAATAGGTGGGTTTGTGTGTAGAAATGGTCACCAGAAGGATCTCATCCAACAGAGTCACAATTAATGGTTGTAAGTAAGCTTTTGCGGTAAAAGGTGGGTTTTTGTGTAGAAATGCTAACCAGAAGGATCTCATCCAAAAGAGCCAGAATTGATGTCGTTTAGTAAGCAAATGCGGGGAATAGGTGAGTTTGTGTGTAAAAGTGGTCACCAGAAGGATATCATCCAAGAGAGTCCAAATTTGTTTTGGTAAGTAAGCTATTGCGTTGAATAGGTGGGTTTGTGTGTAGAAAATGGTCACCAGAAGTATCTCATCCAAAAGAGCAGAATTGTGCTGTAAGTATTGCGGTGAATAGGTATGTTTGTGTGTAAAAATGTCACAGAAGTATCATCCAAAAAAGTCAGAATTGGTGGTGGTAAGTAAGCTATTGCGGCGAATAGGTGGGTTTGTGTGTAAAAGTCACCAGAAGGATATCATCCAAACAGAGTCAGAATTGATGGTGTGTTAGTAAGATATTGCGGTGAATAGGGTGGGTTTGTGTGTAGAAATGGTCACCAGAAGGATCTCATCCAACAGAGTCAGAATTGATGGTGGTAAGTAAGCTATTGCGGTGAATAGGTGGGTTTGTGTGTAGAAATGGTCACCAGAAGGATCTCATCCAACAGAGTCAGAATTGATGGTTGTATGTAAGCTATTGCGGTGAATAGGTGGGTTTGTGAATAAAAGGTCACCAGAAGGATCTTATCCAACAGAGTCAGAATTGATGGTTGTATGTAAGCTTTTGCGGTGAATAGGTGGGTTTTGTGCGTAGAAATGGTCACCAAAAGGATCTCATCCAACAGAGTCATAATTTATGGTGGTATGTGAGCTATTACGGAGAATAGGTGGGTTTGTGTGTAGAAATGGTCACCAGAAGCATCTTAGTTAACAGAGTCACAAATGATGGTGGTAAGTAAGCAATTGCGGTCTATAGGTAGGTTAGTGTGAATAAATGGTCAACAGAATGATCTCATCCAACAGAGTCTGTATTGATGGTTGTGAGTAAACTATTGTGGTAAATAGGTGTGTTTGTGTGTACAAATGGTCAAGAGAATGATCTCATCCAACAGAGTCAGGAATAATGGTTGTTAGTAAGCTATTGCGGTGAATAGGTAGGTTTGTGTGTAGAAATAGTCACCAGAAGGCTCTTATCCAACAGATTTACAATTGATGGTTATAAGTAAGCTATTGCGTTGAATAGGTGGGTTTGTGTGTAGAAATGGTCACCAGAAAGATCTCATCCAACAGAGCCACAATTAGTGGTTGTAAGTAAGCTTTTGCGGTGAATAGGTGGGTTTGTGTGTAAAAATGGTCACCAGAAGGATCTCATCCAACAAAGTCATAATGTATCGTCGTATTTAAGCTATTGCAGTGAATAGGTGGGTTTGTGTGTAGAAATGGTTTCCAGAAGGATCTCATCCAACGGAGTCACAATTGATGGTTGTGAGTAAACTATTGTGGTAAATAGGTGTGTTTGTGTGTACAAATGGTCAAGAGAATGATCTCATCCAACAGAGTCAGGAATAATTTTTGTTAGTAAGCTATTGTGGGGAATAGGTCGGTTTGTATGCAGAAATGGTCACCAGAAGGATCTCATCCAACATAGTCACAATTTGTGGTTGTTAGTAAGCTTTTTTCGGAGAAAAGGTGCGTTTGTGTGTAAAAATGGTCACCAGAAGGATCTCATCCCACAGAGTCATACTTTATGCTGGTATTTAAGCTATTGCGGTGAATAGGTGGGTTTGTGTGTAGAAATGGTTTCCAGAAGGATCTCATCCAACGGAGTCACAATTGATGGTAGTAAGTAAGCTATTGCGGTGAATAGGTTGGTTTCTGTGTAGAAATGGTCAACAAAAGGATCTCATCCAACACGATCATACTTTATGCTGGTATTTAAGCTTTTGCGGTGAATAGGTGGGTTTGTGTGTCGCAATGGTAAATAGAAGGATCTCATCCAACATATACAGAATTGATGGTGGTAAGTAAGCAATTGCGGTGAATAGGTGAGTTTGTGTGTAGAAATGGTCACCAGAAGGATCTCATTTAACAGAGTCATACTTTGTATGCTGGTATGTGTGCTATTGCAGTGAATAGGTGGTTTTGTGTGTAGAAATGGTCATCAGAAGAATCTCAGCCAACAAAGTCACAATTGATGATTGTGGGTAAGCAATTGCGGTCTATAGGTGGGTTAGTGTGTAGAAATGGTCACCAGAAGGATCTCATCCAACAGAGTCAGAATTGATGGTGTTAAGTAAGCAATTGCAGTAAATAGGTGTGTTTGTGAGAACAAATGGTCACCAGAAGGATCTCATCCAACAGAGTCACAATTAATGGTTGTAAGTAAGCTATTGCGTTGAATAGGTGGGTTTGTGTGTAGAAAATGGTCACCAGAAGGATCTCATCCAACAGAGTCACAATTGATGGTGGTAAGTAAGCTATTGCGGTGAATAGGTGGGTTTGTGTGTAGAAATGGTCACCAGAAGGATCTCATCCAACTGAGTCAGAATTGATGGTGGTAAGTAAGCAATTGCGGTGAATAGGTGGGTTTGTGTGTAGAAAATGGTCACCAGAAGGATCTCATCCAACAGAGTCAGAATTGATGGTGGTTAGTAAGCAATTGCGGTAATAGGTGGGTTTGTGTGTAGAAATGGTCACCAGAAAAGGATCTCATCCAACAGAGTCTGAATTTGAGGTGGTAGTAAGCTATTGCGGTGAATAGGTGGGTTTGTGTGTAGAAATGGTCACCAGAAGGATCTCATCCAACAGAGTCATAATTTGATGGTGGTATGTAAGCTATTGCGGTGAATAGGTGGGTTTTGTGTGTAGAAATGGTCACCAGAAGGATCTCATCCAAAAGAGTCAGAATTGATGGTGGTAAGTAAGCAATTGCGGTCTATAGGTGGGTTTGTGTGTAGAAATGGTCACCAGAAGGATCTCATCCAACAGAGTCAGAATTGATGGTGTTAAGTAAGCAATTGCAGTAAATAGGTGTGTTTGTGAGTACAAATGGTCACCAGAAGGATCTCATCCAACAGAGTCATAATTTATGGTTGTATGTGAGCTATTGCGTTGAATAGGTGGGTTTTGTGTGTAGAAATGGGCACCAGAAGCATCCCAGCCAACAGAGTCACAATTGATGGTGGTAAGTAACCAATTGCGGTCTATAGGTGGGTTAGTGTGTAGAAATGGTCACCAGAAGGATCTCATCCAACTGAGTCAGAATTGATGGTGGTAAGTAAGCAATTGCGGTCTATAGGTGGGTTTGTGTGTAGAAATGGTCACCAGAAGGATCTCATCCAACAGAGTCAGAATTGATGGTGGTAAGTAAGAAATTGCGGTAATAGGTGGGTTAGTGTGTAGAAATGGTCACCAGAATGATCTCATCCAAAAGAGACTGAATTGGTGGTGGTAAGTAAGCTATTGCGGTGAATAGGTTGGTATGTGTTTAAAAATGGTAACCAGAAGTATCTCATCCAACAGAGTCACAATAAATGGTTGTAAGTAAGCTTTTGCGGTAAAAGGTGGGTTTTTGTGTAGAAATGCTAACCAGAAGGATGTCATCCAAAAGAGCCAGAATTGATGTCGTTTAGTAAGCTATTGCGGTGAATAGGTGGGTTTGTGTGTAAAAATGGTCACCAGAAGGATCTCATCCAACAGAGTCAGAATTGATGTGTTGTAAGTAAGCTATTGCGTTGAATAGTTGGTTTTGTGTGTGAAATGGTCACCAGAAGGATCTCATCCAAAAGAGCCAGAATTGATTGCTTTTTAGTAAGCTATTGCGGTGAAATAGGTGGGTTTGTGTGCAAAAATGGTCACCAGAAGGATATCATCCAAAAGAGTCAGAATTGGTGGTGGTAAGTAAGCTATTGCGGTGAATAGGTGGGTTTGTGTGTAGAAATGGTCACCAGAAGGATCTCATCCAACAGAGTCAGAATTGATGGTTGTAAGTAAGCTATTGCGGTGAATAGGTGGGTTTGTGAGTAGAAATGGTCACCAGAAGGATCTCATCCAAAAGAGCCAGAATTGATGGTGTGTAAGTAAGCTATTGCGGTGTCAATAGGGTGGGTTTGTGTGTAGAAATGGTCACCAGAAGGATATCATCCAACAGAGTCAGAATTGATGGTGGTAAGTAAGCTATTGCGGTGAATAGGTGGGTTTGTGTGTAGAAATGGTCACCAGAAGGATCTCATCCAACAGAGCCAGAATTGATGGTTGTAAGTAAGCTATTGCGGTGAATTGGTATGGTTTGTGTGTAGAAAATGGTCACCAGAAGGATATCATCCAAAAGAGTCAGAATTTGATGGTGGTATGTAAGCTATTGCGGTGAATAGGTGGGGGGTTTGTGTGTGAAATGGTCACCAGAAGGATCTCATCCAACAGAGTCAGAATTGATGGTTGTGAGTAAGCTATTGCGGTCGAATAGGTGGGTTTGTGTGTAGAAATGGTCACCAGAAGGATCTCATCCAACAGAGTCAGAATTGATGGTGTGTAAGTAAGCTATTTGCGGTGAATAGGTTGTTTGTGAGTAGAAATGGTCACCAGAAGGATCTCATCCAACAGAGTCAGAATTTGATGGTGGTATAGTAAGCTTTTGCGGTGAATAGGTGGGTTTGTGTGTAGAAATGGTCACCAGAAGGATCTCATCCAACAGAGTCAGAATTGATGGTGGTAAGTAAGCTATTGCGGGTGAATAGGTGGGTTTGTGTGTAGAAAATGGTCACCAGAAGGATCTCATCCAACAGAGTCAGAATTTGATGGTGGTATAGTAAGCTATTGCGGTGAATAGGTGGGTTTGTGTGTAGAAATGGTCACCAGAAGGATCTCATCCAACAGAGTCAGAATTGATGGTGGTAAGTAAGCTATTGCGGTGAATAGGTGGGTTTTGTTTGGAGAAATGATCACCAGAAGGATCTCATCCAACATAGTCAGAATTGATGGTGGTAAGTAAGCATTTCGGTGAATAGGTGGGTTTGTGTGTAGAAATGGTCACCAGAAGGATCTCATCCAACAGAGTCAGAATTGATTGTTGTAAGTAAGCTATTGCGGTGAATAGGTGGGTTTGTGTGTAGAAATGGTTACTAGAAGGATCTCATCCAACAGATTCACAATTGATGGTTGTTAGTAAGCTATTGCGGTGAATAGGTGGGTTTTGTGTGTAGAAATGGTCACCAGAAGGATCTCATCCAACAGAGTCATGAATTGTATGGTGGTATTTAAGCTATTGCGGTGAATAGGTGAGTTTGTGTGTACCAATGGTCACCAGAAGGATCTCAGTCCAACAGAGTCAGAATTGATGGTTGTAAGTAAGCTATTGCGGTGAATAGGTAGGGTTTAGTGTGTAGAAATGGTCACCAGAATGATCTCATCCAACGGAGTCTGAATTTATTGTTGTGAGTAAACAATTGCGGTAAATAGGTGTGTTTGTGTGTACAAATGGTCAAGAGAAGGATCTCATCCAACAGAGTCAGAATTAATGGTTGTTAGTAAGCTATTGCGGTGAATAGGGGGGTTTGTGTGTAGAAATGGTCACCAGAAGGATCTCATCCAACAGAGCCACAATTAATGGTTGTAAGTAAGCTTTTGCGGTGAAAAGGTGGGTTTGTGTGTAAAAATGGTCACCAGAAGCATCTCAGTCAACAGAGTCACAATTGATGGTGGTAAGAAAGCATTTGCGGTCTATAGGTGGGTTTAGTGTGTATAAAATGGTCACCAGAATGATCTCATCCAACAGAGTCTGAATTGATGGTTGTGAGTAAGCAATTGCGGTAAATAGGTGTGTTTGTGTGTACAAATGGTCAAGAGAAGGATCTCATCCAACAGAGTCAGAATTAATGGTTGTTAGTAAGCTATTGCGGTGAATAGGTGGGTTTTGTGTGTAGAAATGGTCACCAGAAGGATCTCATCCAACAGAGTCATAATTAATGGTTGTAAGTAAGCTTTTGCGGTGAATAGGTAGGTTTGTGTGTAGAAATGGTCACCAGAAGGATCTCATCCAACAGAGTCATAATGTATGCTGGTATGTAAGCTATTGCGGTGAATAGGTGGGTTTGTGTGTAGAAATGGTCACAAAAAGCATCTCATTTTACAGAAGCAGAATTGATGGTTGTAAGTAAGCTATTGCGGTGAATAGGTAGGGTTTGTGTTTAGAAATGGTCACAAGAAGGATCTCATCCAACAGAGTCACAATTGATGGTTGTAAGTAAGCATTTTTCGGGGAATAGGTGGGTTTGTGTGTAGAAATGGTCACCAGAAGGATCTCATCCAACAGTGTCATAATTTGTGCTGGTATTAATGCAATTGCGGTGAATAGGTTGGTTTGTGTGTAGAAATGGTTACCAGAAGGATCTCATCCAACAGATTCACAATTGATGGTTGTAAGTAAGCATTTTTCGGGGAATAGGTGGGTTTGTGTTTAGAAATGGTCACCAGAAGGATCTCATCCAACAGAGTCACAATTAATGGTTGAAAGTAAGCTTTTGCGGGAAATAGGTGAGTTTGTGTGTAAAAATGGTCACCAGAAGGTTCTCATCCAACAGAGTCATAATGTATGGTGGTATGTGAGCTATTGCGGTGAATAGGTGGGTTTGTGTGTAGAAATGGTCATCAGAAGCATCTCAGCCAACAGAGTCAGAATTGATGGTGTTAAGTAAGCAATTGCAGTGAATAGGTGTGTTTGTGAGTACAAATGGTCACCAGAAGGATCTCATCCAACAGAGTCATAATTTATTGTGGTATGTGAGCTATTACGGAGAATACGTAGGTTAGTGTTAAGAAATGGTCACCAGAATGATCTCATCCAACAGAGTCTGAATTGATGGTTGTGAGTAAACAATTGCGGTAAATAGGTGAGTTTGTGTGTACAAATGGTCAAGAAAAGGATCTCATCTAACAGAGTCAGAATTAATGGTTGGTAGTAAGCTATTGCGGTGAATAGGTGGGTTTTTGCGTAGAAATGGTCACCAAAAGCATCTCATTTAACAGAAGCAGAATTGATGGTGGTAAGTAAGCTAATGCGGTGAATAGGTGGGTTTGTGTGTAGAAATGGTCACCAGAAAGATCTCATCCAACAGAGTCACAATTAGTGGTTGTAAGTATGCTTTTGCGGTGAATAGGTGGGTTTGTGTGTAACAATGGTCACCAGAAGTATCTCATCCGACATAGTCATAATGCATGCTCGTATTTAAGCTATTGCGGTGAATAGGTGGGTTTGTGTGTAGAAATGGTCACCAGAAGGATCTCATCCACAATATATAGAATTGATGGTGGTTAGTTAGCAATTGCAGTGAATAGGTGGGTTTGTTTGTAGAAATGGTCCCCAGAAGCATCTCATTTTACAGAAGCAGAATTGATGGTAGTAAGTAAGCTATTGTGGGGAATAGGTCGGTTTGTATGCAGAAATGGTCACCAGAAGGATCTCATCCAACAGAGTCACAATTGATGGTTGTAAGTAAGCTTTTTTCGGAGAAAAGGTGGGTTTGTGTGTAGAAATGGTCACCAGGAGGATCTCATCCCACAGAGTCATAATTTATGCTGGTATTTAAGCTATTGCGGTGAATAGGTGGGTTTGTGTGTAGAAAAGGTTACCAGAAGGATCTCATCCAACGGAGTCACAAGTGATGGTAGTAAGTAAGCTATTGCGTTGAATAGGTGGGTTTGTGTGTAGAAATGGTCACCAGAAGGATCTCATCCAACAGAGTCACAATTGATGGTTGTAAGTAAGCATTTTTTTGGGGAATAGGTGGGTTTGTGTGTAGAAATGGTCACCAGAAGGATCTCATCCAACAGTGTCATCATTTATGCTGGTATTTAAGCAATTGCGGTGAATAGGTTGGTTTGTGTGTAGAAATAGTTACCAGAAGGATCTCATCCAACAGATTCACAATTGATGGTTGTTAGTAAACTATTGCGGTGAGTAGGTGGTATTGTGTGAAGAAATGGTCAACAGAAGGATCTCATCCAACAGAGTCATAATTTATGCTGGTATTTAAGCTATTGCGGTGAAAAGGTGAGTTTGTGTGTAGAAATGGTCACCAGAAGGATCTCATTTAACAGAGTCAGAATTGATGGTTGTAAGTAAGCTTTTTTCGGGGAATAGGTGGGTTTGTGTGTAGAAATGGTCACCAGAAGGATCTTATCCAACAGTGTCATAATTTATGCTGGTATTTAAGCAATTGCGGTGAATAGGTGGGTATGTGTGTAGAAATGGTCAAGAGAATGATCTTATCCAACAGAGTCTGAATTGATTGTTGTGAGTAAACAATTGCGGTAAATAGGTGTGTTTGTGTGTACAAATGGTCAAGAGAAGGATCTCATCCAACAGAGTCAGAATAAATGGTTGTTAGTAAGCTATTGCGGTTAATAGGTGGGTTTTTGCGTAGAAATGGTCACCAAAAGCATCTCATTTTACAGAAGCAGAATTGATGGTGGTAAGAAAGCTAATGCAGTGAATAGGTGGGTTTGTGTGTAGAAATGTTCACCAGAAAGATCCCATCCAACAGAGTCACAAGTAGTGGTTGAAAGTAAGCTTTTGCGGTGAATAGGTGGGTTTGTGTGTAACAATGGTCACCAGAAGTATCTCCATCCAACATAGTCATACGCATGCTCGTATTTAAGCTATTGCGGTGAATAGGTGGGTTTGTGTGTAGAAATGGTCACCAGAAGGATCTCATCCAACATATAGAATCGATGGTGGCAGTTAGCAAATTGCAGTAAATAGGTGGGTTTGTTTGCAGAAATGGTCACCAGAAGGCTCTTATCAAACATAGTCACAATTGATGGTTGTA
>WEDG01005647.1:0-29110 GCA_017591395.1 Schistocephalus solidus
AAGCATATCAGTAAAAGCTTTTTATGGACTTCCGGGCTTGATTGGTAGTTACGTCGGTGTCGGTTTCTGGCGCTAGTAATCTGCTAGTAATCCTGACCTACTCGAGAAAAATTGAGAAACTCGATTCCATCTTTGGGCAGATCTTTGGTAGGTTCGTATGAGAAGGAGCAGTGATGGCTGGAGGAAGCGTCAGAGAGCGGTCTCCGGCCCCAAGTGATGAGCCTCAAGTCTCCTCAGTATTTATGCCGTGTTCTCCAGATGATTTGATGGGTTTACATAGAATAGACCAATGCGTATATCATACGTTGTAGATCGAATAGAGCATTGACTGGCCAATCGGATTATTACTACAGTTTTTATGGCCTTCTGGCCTTGACTGGTAGTTACAACCTTTTTACAGGTAGTGAAAATATAGACGTCTCAACTTTTTCGAGGGGCCAATAGCATTAATGGTTGAAAGTGACACGAGCCAATAAGATTAGAGAATTGACACGAAAAACTTGAGCATGCTAGCCAATGGGAGTGTCGGTTCCTGGCGCTCGTAATCTGCTATCCATCTGCTATTCCATCTTTACAGTAATCTGAGCTACTAGAAAAATCGAGAAACTTTGATTCCATCTTTACACCTGTTCATCGCTTACACAACGCCCATTGAACTATTATTACCGACCTCTTGTACCATCGGAGGCTCCGAGCACCTTATGTAAATGGATCTTCTTAAATTCAAACCATCCGTTCACCAAATTGAATGCTTCTTGACATCTGTGGACCTAGAATCTTCTGTCGGTTGGCTCAGTGATAATGTCATCCAGTTCGCTGTGAAGTTATTGAAAATAACGTTGGAGCAGTTCAAAGTGGGATTCTTATAATGCACCTCGTCTGCAGTGCATTTTATCACGCTCTTTCCCTGAAGCTGTTTTTTGAGCCTCTTAATTTGCGGGAAAAAGAGTGGATCTTCTGTCCGTAAAATGACTCCATGCCTCTCAGAGGTGGTGGGACCCATTGGGCACTCCTCGTCATATCTAAAAAATTTGAACGATCGTTTTTCCTGGATTCTCTTACTCCAACAAATTTTAATGTTCGGAGGCAAACGTCGACAAGTTTAGAGGCAGCTAGTGCCTTAAACACATTGATTTGTAACTTTATGAGTATTAACAATGACTTGTGCTGTTTGCCTTGTGTGCAGCAGAATAACTCTAGTGATTGTGGAGTTTACACAATACTGTACACAGCAGTCATCTGCCAGTTTATATTAAGGGATGACTTTACTTGGATTGATTCCGGTCTCACCTCACAAAGTATCGACAACATGGCACGCAACGCTCGTGAATTCATCCACACCCAATTGAACTGTTACTTTGCCAATAGAAACTAATTTTCCACTTTTTCTTTGATTTTTTATTTGGTGCTTTATTTGCCATTTTAGGATGTCATTGTCGTCCGGACCATATCACCCATCAACATTATGGAGCCAGGACTCGGGAAAGATTTATTTAAATGTCAATGTGTCAACAGAGAAGGTTAGGTTCGATAGGCGGCCTTATAATATACCTTAGGAACCTTTTATTGAAACAGAACGTGATCTGTTAAATTTCGAAACCTTGGGTATTGGCGCGAACGGACAAGGTCTCTATGGATTTAAGTTGCATTTGCTTGAGAATGTGCTAGAGCATGTAAGTCCATTATGGAATTTTTTTCACTACTGTCATTTCGGAATTTTTCTCAGCATTTGATCGAATTATAAAACTAGAACTGGTCAATTTTCTATCAAGACTTCCGTCGCAGTAGCAAATTTATGATGGTAGTCTGACTGAATTCCAATCGCTGAAGAAGGTTCGTCTTGGAATGATCTTGGTTATATACGACCAATTTTAGGCAATATAAAGTCAGCTGTCAATGACTAGGACATAAACTTTGCGATTTCAGAGCGGAATTTCGTTGGTCGAACTCGCCTAACAACTGCAAACAGTATTATGGACGATGCAAAATCATCCATGAATACAACACGTGAAATTTTTCTATCAGCCTTTATGGACATTAAAAGACAACAATGTGCTCTGTAGTTTAATCCCACTTTATTTGCTTTTGGTTTGGGTACCTTTTCCGCAAAAGGTTCAAGAATAATGTGTATAGCGTATTCGTCTGGCTAGTACCATCTCGGGGGTCGGCACTTTAGACCATGCTAATTGTATACATTTGCAATCAAACTTTTTGCGTGATTTATTTTATAGTTGTAGTAGACTTGCACAATAGCTACTGCACTCCTCATTTCCCACCTGTGCCCGTTTCGTGACCAAGCCAACAAGACCGGAGGCGGAAGAGGACGTAGGTGGCTGGCGCGGTAGGAAGCTGCAATTAAGTGTGCCACCACATTTAGTGACAAACTCATATTAGTATCTTAGAAGTTTGGCAAGAAAATCTCGAACAGGACCGACTCCGGTGATAATACGGTTGTAGCCTTGGTTTTCTTACAGCAATCTTGCTTTAAGTTAACAGCCATTGCTCACAGGATTTTTAACCTAAACTAAATTCCGTAAGTTCTAGTAGTTTGACGCTAAAAGGACCAAAGTCAAAAAGAAACTCGATTAATTGCAACTTAGGTACAGGTTTAACACAGCAGGTTTAACCTAGCAGCCGAGACTCATCTCTAGATTGATTTCTTGTTAACGTCTATACAATTTCAGAACAACTGTTATAAGCTGTAATAAGAAGGAACTCAAACGCGGGCTCGGCAGTTTTTGGATTTCATCGCCATGAAACTGAACCCAGTTGATTATCTGGTTATATTATCGGTTACGCGAAGCTGACCTGAGTAGAAGGCTGCAGAAAAGTTTGTGAGGTGGACAGTCGATCACCACTGGTGTCAACCGTGGAATTTTAGGGCTCACTTAAGTATAAGTATTTTGTTAACATGTAACTGACACCCAACAATGCTATGTATGTCCGGCATCCTTGTTCAAGGCTCGACAGTTCAACCGTCGATTACGATGAGATCCACCATATGCTCCACGAAAGGGTGGTGCAGGGACGGTGACTTGCGCGTGAATTAGTTATAAGTTAAAGTAGACATGCGCTGCATCTACCGCACTCTCTCCTCCTCCCCCACCTGAGCCCGATGTCATGGCAAAGTCAAGAATGGAGATGGGAGAGGGCGCAGGTGGCTGGCGCGGCCGGAGCCGCCCCTGGGCATACCACCAAACCTGGCTCGGATCCCACGGAGTGGGAATGCCATAAAGGCCACATTAAGAAGGAGCCATTGCAGCCTGACTCTCAGTCCGACAGTCAGCCACTCCACAAAAAACACCAATGGCCTGAACACGCGGTCCGAGTGTTCCTGTCAGTTGGCAACCTTCCACACCAGGGCTTTTAGCGCACCGTTATAGTCTCAAGCGCGTCAGATTGCTTATAGTGAGGAAAATGCGCTGAGCTGTCGACCTCACTCTCTCCCCCGCCCCCACAATCAGACCACCTTCCAAGCAGTCAGTTGTCTGGTGTGGGAGTGGGCACATTGACTGACGGGTCAGCGTACTCGTCTCTGCGCGCCACAGCACGACTTGGCCCCCAACGCACACACCAGGATTCACTAAATCCAGGGGATATGGAGGAGCCATCGCTGTCTGACTCCCAGTCCACTGGTCAGCCACTCGACACACAGCACATACACTGAGCCGACGGCGTGGTCTGGTGTAAGCGTCAGTTTGGCAGCCTTCCAAGCCATGGTTTCTATGAAACCGTGATATTCTCAGGTACGTGACGGTGTTGTCCATGTATTAGTGTAGATAGTTTACGCTGATGTGACTTAGCCTCCGGTGGTTTACCACAGGTTGTCGTTGAGACGCATGTGTCCTTATAGGCCCATGCGGTGTTTAAATGTGCGGGAGCAGTGAGGGCAGTGGAGGCGGGCGCGGCGACTGTATGCCGGAGCCCCTGGCACTGTTTTACCATCTTCCATGCGACGCATTGGCAGGTGACCGACCAGGCCGATGCGTGAATTGATATTGTGGGCGCAATGTGGGCAGGCGAAATCGGGAGAGGCTGGGGGGATGTCATTCATGGTAGTGGAGGTTGCAGTGGCGGTAAGAATGGCAGGAGTGAAGGGTGGGCATGGGATATCGGTGTTGTCGGCATTGCGGTGAATTCCGCTGTAATGCATGCGCATGTGATTGAATAGGCCCATGTGATGAGTGAATGCGTGTGGGCAGTGGAGGCGGCAATATCTGCTGTGTATTGGTGCTCCACACACTGGTTCACCAGTCTCTGTACGATGGATTCGCAAGTGACCGACCAGGCCGATGCGTTAGGTGAATGTGCGGTCGCATTGAGACAGTTTAGGAGAGAGTCCTTATCGCGGGTGGTGGTGGTAGTGAAGGCGAAGGTGGTTGCGGTGGTGGGGGTAAGAGGCGATGAGTAGAGGGATGTGGTCTACATGATGGTGGGAGTAATTGAATTGATGCCAGGAGTGAGGGTGGGGGAGTCCGAAGGAGGGTTGGCAGAATTTGACGTAAAGTTGGAATTGTCGGATTGTTGGTGCATTGCCTCCGAAGATGTCCGACCAGGCCGATTCGCGCACGGAACGTGCGTTGACCGCGCACGAATGTTGGAAGGGCCTGGGCATCGACGGTGTTGGTCCGGGCGCTTGTGACTTTCGTGTCGCTCTTTTGGCCATGGCGGCGTCGATCCGGTTGGCCTTATAGATTGCTGAACCAATCTTCACGGATCTTCTCCATGCCGGTCTATCCTGGGCGAGGTCCTCCCAGGTCGCCGGGTTGATTTACAGTTGCTTCAGAGATTTCTTTAAAGTGTCCTTGTAGCGTCGTTTTTGACCTCCCTGTCGGCTAGCACCCGTAGCGACATTTCCGTAGAAAAGTCGTTTGGGTAGTCGCTCGTCGTCCATCCTCACCAGGTGGCCGCTCCATCGCAGTTGTATTTGCCTCAGCATGGCGTGGATGCTGAGGATTCCGGTCCGCTCCAGGACTTCCGTGTCCGGGATCCTGTCTTGCCATCTCAGCTTCAGTATTCTGCGGAGGCAGCTGAGATGGAAGTGATTCAGCTTCCTGGCTTGGTTCCAGTGGATGGTCCAGGTCTCCACTCCGTAAAGGTGTGTCGTCAGGACGATGGCCTTGTAAATCTTCAGTTTGGTGTTCAGATGAATACCGTGGCGATTCCACACGGAGGCCTGCAGTCGGCCGAAGGCCCGACTGGCTTTAGAGATCCGTTGGGCAACCTCGTCATCGATTCTCGTGTTGCATGACAGCGTGCTTCCAAGATAAGCAAAGGTTTCCATATTTTTGAGTTGAGCACCGTTGACATTGATTCGGAGAGCATTTTATTCCGCGCTGGGTGGCGGCTGGTGCATGACAACCGTTTTAGGTGTACTGATTGTTAATCCGAAATTGGCGTGGTCTGCGGCAAAGAGGTCCATGCTCCTTTGCATGTCCTCCTCTGTCACGGTATTAAGAATGCAGTCGTCCGCGAAGAGCAACTCGTGGATGTAGCCGTAGACACGCGAGTTGTGGCCTGCATACGCCGACTGTTAAGAAGGTGCCCGTTAGTTCTGTAGGCGATGCGGATTCCAGGATGCTCCTCACGGTAGGCTTCCATCAGCATAGTTGAGAACATGAGACTGAAGAGGGTGGGGGCCAATACGCAGCCCTGCTTCACTCCGTTGGTCACTGCGAATGCTTCGGATACCGTCCCGTTGTCAGTGACGCGCGCCGTCATCCCGTCATGAAGCTGCCGCACCATTTACGTAAACCGCTCAGGATAGCCGAATTCCTGCACGACTTTCTACAGTCCGTCGCGATGCACCGTGTCAAAGGCTTTCGTCAGATCACGAAGGTAGTGTAAAGGTGAGTTCGCATCTTCTGGCACTTCTCTTGTAGCTGGCGGGCGGCAAAGATCATGTCGGTTGTTCCGTGGTGTCGGCGGAAGCCACATTGGCTTTCCGGGACCAGGCCCTGCTATAGGTGACCGTTCAGATGATTGAGAAGGATACAGGTGAAGATCTTCCCGACGATGTGGAGCAATGAGATGCCTCTGTGATTATCACAGGGCTGCCGGTTCCCCTTCTGCTTGTATAGATGGAAGACGGTCGCTTCTTTGAAAACCTGAGGAACTCGTCCTTGGCGCCACATCCTGGAAGAGTGTTGTGAGTTCTGCCATCAGCCGGGGCCCATCGTGCTTGTAGACTCCCGGTGTTTTGCTGCTGGAAATCTGCTGCACGGCCCTGATGGTTTCTGGTAGGGAAGGCGGCAGATTCAGGTCATTGTTCGTGTCCACTTGAGGGAGTTGGTCAATGGAGCATCGGAGATGGCTGATGAGCAATTAAGGACACTTCTGAAGCGCTCGGCCCAGCGGGCCGTAGATGGCTTTGGTGGCTGTGAGAAAGTTTTTCGTTTGATTGTGGTCCGCATACCCCTGGATTTTATCAGCCCTTCCAGGCACCCTGCATCTCCCGCAGTCGTTGCTGTACAAGGCTGTGGCATCTGAAGAAGGCTGCCTTGGTAGCGTTAGTCCGAATGTCTATGAAGTCTTCGTGTTGTCGATTCTTCTCCACGAGTAAGTTGCTGATGTCGGCGTCATTGTCATCAAACATGTCCTGGCGTTGACAGCGTGCGCGTCGGAGGACTTCGAGGGCGGTGGACGGGATGACATTTCGCAGTTGACACCATCGTGTTTCCACGATGGTGTTATTATCTGGAGCATGCAGGTTCTCCAGTTTCTCGCTTATTTGGTTGCTGAAATCAAAACAGTGAGCAGGCAAATTTAACAAGAGTATTTAACTTACCTGGCAGTCGCTTACCTTGGGGCCTTCGTCGGGGTTGAAGTCGGAGCCTCATCTGGGAAATGACGAGGCCTTGATCCGTCCAACCATCGGCATCGCGGATCGCCTTGGTTACCAGCACGTCCTTTCGATCTCGCCTCCGGACGAGAACATAGTCCAGCAGATGCCAGCGCCGCGCCCGAGGGTGCATCCACGTGGCCTTCTCCCGCGTCGGAAGGCGGAAGATGTTGGTCAGCAGTAGACGGTGTTCCGCACACGTTCGCAGAAGGAGGCCGTTATAGTTACAGCTACCGAGACCGTGGGGACCAGCACTCCCTGCTAGGCAGCGTGGTCCGTCCCGACGCGGGCGTTAAAGTCACCAGAGGCAATTAAATTGTCCACCTTCGACACAGTCGCCAGCAGGGCGTACAGGTCCTCGTAGAATTCGTCCTTCGCCGCATCAGGGCTCGTCATTGAGGGAGCGTAGGCACTGATGATGGTGGCGAACTGGTCTCCCCAAAGAGGCAGGCAGAGGCTCATCGGGTGATCATTGATACCCTGCGGCAGACAGGGCAGACGTCCGACGACGTCGTTCCGGATAGCAAAGGCGACACCAGCGTCGCGTCGCTCTGCCTTTTGGCCGGCCGCTCCAGAATAAGGTGTAGCTGGCACCCACCTCCTCCAGCTGACCCTGCTCAGATAATCAGGTCTCGCTGAGATCAGCAATGTCCACCTTGAAGCGCTCCATTTCCCGAGCGGCTAGCGCCGTCCTCCGTTCCGGCCGGTTGCTCCAGGCTGCTATTGTGAGCGGACTCACCCGAGCAGCCCAGAGAGTATGGCGCGGGGGATGGAGACGAGGGGTATTGTTGTTTGTTTGAGTTTTACGATCGCGTATTTTTCGAGCCGCGGCCGGCTGCAGAAGACGTGAGACCCAGCATTTGTTTAGGGCACCTTTTGTAGTCCCTTCCTCCGCGAGGGGGGGCAAGCAGTGCTGTACCTAAATAGGGCTGCTTGGACATCCCAGACGGCTGCCGAACTCCACTATGGATCACGGTTTTGTTTTAGTGGGAGAGTGACCCAAGTTAGCCTGGGCCGCCTACGGGGTTGCTGTAAGCCCCAACCGTAGAAAATTTTGAGAGGGGAGGTGGGAAGTTCGCGAGTCAGATATACCGTGTGTGGAGGCACACACAACGCCGGAGACCCTCACCTGGTTTAGCCCGCCCGTCGTGACAGTTGCCCGGGGTGTGGCCGCTGGGAAGAGCCCAACTTCGAGGAGCCACAGGTGAGAGTTTGGTACCAGTCAGAGGCGGCCACAGGAGCATTCACCACCTGTACGAGACAGATGGAGCAACCAAATGGTATCTGTGTAGTGCTACCCCTAGCTAGTACCCCTACACCCCTGTGCAAGGCTCACTGCCTCAAGGTCACGCAACTTCGCAGTGAGTGTTTTTAGACTTACTTACCTGAAAACCTTGACTGACTTCCACTGGTACACATATGTGCGTCCAGATAGTTGTGGCTGCCCAAGCGCCACTTATACACCCCACCCCTTGGCCGGCGCATCATGGGCCAATACGATATGACACCCCTCGGGTAATGCAATACAAACCTATTTAAGCAGCCGCCACTTCTGTCTCTTTCTCTCTTAAGCATGGCGACGCATTCAACACTAGCCCTGGCTTCGCCAATGGTCACTGCTGTCTAAGACAGTAACTCAGGCTCCTGTGCACAATAAATCCTTCATTCTGGTGCCTTCCGTCTTTTCCTACAACCCGGGTTTTGGCCTGATGACTGTAGTGCTCAGAGCACAAACACTGCTTAGACTCAACAAACACATCCACGTCTATTTCGGGGTCCGATGCAATCGAATCTTACGCTTTACGTCGTGCGCCCACTGAGACCACCTGAAAAGACTACTATAGAAACCATTTCAGCGATAACTATGCAAATATGTAGTACTTCTCCCACAACCTAAAGAGAACTCACAAAAATTACATTGTCCCACCTGTTAAGGCGTGATCTCGCTACTGAAAAATTGCAGCCGCAATGGGGGTAATGTAGGGCGAGGTTGGAAACAGATATCGAACTGTTGGGAAGATTCCGCATTTTGAGGCGGCTTTTGCTGACAATCTCAACCTCGTCCCTGCGCCAGACAAGAAAAGTCGTAACACTTGCGATAAAAACCTGGAACGAGCCTCATCTTGCAGCTCCAAGGGCTTACGCCCGAGAAGACGAGAGCATTCTCTAATTGCTGTCACGACTCGACTGGACGTGCGCATGGACCGTTGGAGAGCTTTAACACGATTTCTTGTGGTACCAAACCGTGATGACAGGAAGATGAATAGAAGAAAGAAGGTTGGTTGACGCGGTTGGGCGAACAGTTCTTTGAGAGAAGCTGTACCTTGGTCCTTCTTCTCGATGTGTGGCGGCTAGTCGTTATATAAGAGAGACTGGAGGGGTACGCAGGCACACGTGTAAACTATTCGGACAGGGCAGTCATCAGTGGAACATAAGAAAGGGTTGTACGTCCGTTGAAAAAGGGCCCAGGATCATAATTCGTGTGTGTCGTAAATTTGTTCCCCCGCAGGTGGGTGTTACTTTCCCGCTTTGCCACCGTAAGTGCACATCACGCATAGACCTGGTCGTTCACTTGTGAATCCATCGCACAGAGCCTGGCGAACCAGTGTCAGGCACACCAACATACACGCGCCTCGACCGTCCGAATTGCCCACTTTGTATTCACTCACCGCATGGATCTTTTCGGCCACATGCGCCTCCATGGATACCCACGGTAGAACACCGCCGGCCATACCACATATCTCTCTTTTCTTTGCCGGTAATATTCATCTACCTCTTCTACAACTAGACGCTGTGTGGCTGCTGGCGGGGCTCTGAGAGTGAGCCTCAAGGCAGAGTGGAACGATTGAGTTCTGTTAGCGATCGGTGACTGTTCATCAACGAATACAAGTCAGTATTCCCGATCTAAACCGGCAAGACAACGAGCCCGTGGCTCAATGGTTAGAGCGTTGGACTTCTGCTCAATGGTTCACGGGTTTAATCCTCGGGCGCTGCACCGCCTCGGGTTGGGTATGACTGGCTGACGACGGCTAATAAGCCAGAAGTGGCCATACCAGTCTCCCTTGTCTTTGCCGGCAATATTTACGTACGACATCTCTCCCCACCAGCGCCCGCATCACACATGACCACGCCCGACATCACACAACTCAAGCACGCATCCAGAATCTCTCACGTAAGTGCGACATTTTTTCTTGGCTCCTTCTCCAGGTAACTCATCTGCTGCGTGTGTGATCAGAGCTTGAGAATATCACGTTGCGCTTAATGCCGTGGCTTGAAAGGTTGCCAACTGACGCGATAACACGGACCTCACAGTGAGCCCATTTTGTGTTTGTATGGAGAGGCTGACTGGTGGACTGAAAGTCAGCCGACCATGGTTCCTTACGGTGACCTCTATCCACTCCCAATTTGTGCAATCCGAGCCAAGTGTTACGGCAGGCTTAGAGGCGACTGCGGGCGCGTCAACCTCCTGCGCCCTCTCCGGTCTTCACGACTTGGTTATGACACCGGGCCCAGGTGAAGAAGGGAAAGTGATGTAGATGGAGCGCAAGTGTAATACCATGATGAGGTTATTCACGCGCAATTCGCCGTCCCTGCGCCACTTTGCTGTGGAGCACACGGTGGACGTTGTAGAAACCGATTCTCGAACTGTCCTGGGTCACTCTATTTATGAGATCTCGCGATGATCGCAACCAGGCTAATTTTTGCAACCCTTGGCCATAAATAAGTGAAATAAGACCGGTGCTATTGTGGTAGAGTGCACAAGGGGCCAACAGCAAAAGCTATCGAAAGTATCTATACGCCCTGGACCACAGCCTTGTTCTTTTTTCTGCCGGTCAGCTGACGTCGTCAGTGTAAACCGTGATTTGAGCTACCATTAGCAGTGGCATAACTTAAAAGGTCTGATACGCTGACGCCTGTAGCCAGGAAACTTGACGTGGTCTTGCATCAGCTGCATGCATTAGCGTGGTCGGACAAGAGGTGCGCGCAATTCTATAGGAATGCACCGCTATAAGTAAGTGCGTGCTCTCTCTCTCTCTCTCTCTCTTCCACGACTTGTAGTAGTATGTTGCTGAACCACATTTTCCTACGAGTTTCGTTCGGGTTTTCAGCACAACAATCGAATCTTCTTCACCTCCGGTGTTACCGTAGCGTGTCCTAAAACTCCGGCAGACATGGTTTCACACTCGCGCTGAAGCAGAATGCGAATTAAGCTTTCACGGCATGGGAACCCATATCTCTCCGCGTCGCTCTTATAGGACCGAAAGACAGTCCTTTTTGACGTAGGTAGGTATATCCACGTAGGTATGACGTGGATAACGATAAAAAGATGGGTTCTGTGACGGTCTTCACGAGCCGGTCTATCCTCTGTTCCTTCCATCAACATCGAATGAGTGCATGGCGCTGGGCTTCGCGTACCCGTAAATATGACCGCATGGGCCTCCTCGGACACATACCTCTCCACAATAACCTGCGCTAAACCACTGTAGGATAAACCAAACCAACGCACACTACGTCGACCAACACATACGCATCACCCCCACTATCATCGCGTACCTGGGACTATCAAGGTCTCTTACAAACCGTGGATTGGAAGGCTGCCAACTGACGCTTTATACTAGACCACGTCCTCAGCCCAGTGTGTTGTGCGTTGAGTGGCTGACCAGTGCACTGGGTGTCAGACGGCGGTTGCTCCTTCTTCCCTTGGGGTGGAATGAGATCGACGGCTAAATAAATTTCCCTCACGATAAACAATCTGACGCGCTTGAAACTATCTTGGTGCGTTAAAAGCCGTGGCTTTGAAGGTTGTCAGCTGACGGGGAAACTCCGACCGCGTGGTCAGCGGACAGAAAGTCAGGCTGCAATGGCTCCTTAATATAACCTTTATGGCACGCCCATTCGGCTGGGATCCAAAGCCACCCTCCCTTCTGTTGTGTTATTGTTTGTGTTGGACCACATTGCGTGGGCCTATGCCCTCTCCCATCTCTGGTCTTCGGGACTCTGTCTGGACGCCTGACCCAGAAGGGGGGAGTGGAACAGAGCGAGATAGACGCATTTAAAGTCTACTCTCACTATAATGTAGCGCAAGTCACCGTCCCTGCACCACCTTGCTGTGGAACATACGGTGGACTGTCATAAAAAAATAGCTTGTATATTTTGTCATTGCTTGGAATTCTGGTGGTCATAGTTTTGAAAAGCTAATTTATTATGACATTAATAAATGTGTTTAGATTTACTCAATATCTGTTAAAAGATAAGTAGCATTCCCTTTCTTGGTTGGCCTTAACATGTCCTTCCCTGTCCTCAATACTTGAATTCTACTTCAAAGTCATGGATATTTAGATCCAGAACTGTAACTAAGCTCTTTCGGCACCTTGAAGCCGCCATTTTTAACACGTTATCTCTTCTTCAAAAACATTACCAATTTAACCGTTTCTTTTTCCACGTAAATTTCTTGAGACTACTTTCAGGAATACTGAATTTCAGTCTTCAGATATCTGACTTTAAGCATTTGAAATTTTGCCTTTTTTAATAAAGTGTGCTTTCTCCTTCGGCGCATATATTTCCACTGTTTAGATTTGTAATATTTTTTTGCCCAGGGGACAACTTTTACGGTTACGGATCAAGGCGTTCGAATTGTTCTCAAGAAGGAAAGTCCTAAAATTTGGCCAAGGCTTACGGCTTCTAACGAGCGTTTACCATGGCTGCGGACAGACTTTGATCGTCTCTCCTCAAAAGTTTTGAGTGAGATGTTCGGCGAGGACTTTGATGATGATTCTGAAGACGAGCAGAAAGTCACCGTGGACTATGTGAAACCGACTCCTGAACAAAAGGTTTGCCAGTATTTTGATTACATCTATGCGTTCGTTTGGTCGTGCTTTGTAAGACGGCGCCGCACTCTGCACTTGGAGGGGACAGTTTTATGCGTAGTCAATCAACATATGTGGAAAACGAAAACGTAAACATTATTTCGTCTGTAGGCATTTGAACAAGCTAAGACTGCAAGCAAAGCAGAGTTTAGTAAAATAATCAATTGTTGTAATCCCTACCCGGCTGCGCGCGGGGGAAGACCGCAACGGCAAACCAACCGTCATGTGAAAAGCAGTCGATTTCTTAGTCATGAAGGTAGTAAATATGCATCTGCTCATCACTAGGTCTCCTCGAAGCTCACACACACTAAATACGGATACTGATACAACGTGACGAAATTGCTTGCACTGATTGGCCTCCCCCATTCGTACTGCTGCCATTCCAGAGTAACCTTGAGGGCACATTGTCTTTGCGCACAACAGAATTTAAAATGCCAGCCTTCGATCGTAGGCAGAGTAACCCTGACAACCGTCAGGGAGGCATGGGAATTGGAACGGAGCTGGCTTTTGTTTTATTTATTGCCTCGGCCGCATTTATGGGTGATAATCCTATAAGGAAAAGCAGGCGGGCCTGTCCGTGACCTAAACTTTCTTGAGCATCGATATTCCTACTGGTCTTATTTAAGTAGCCACGCAAGTATCCATTTACCCAAGACGTCTGCAGTCGTCCTACTTTTTGTTTACCTCGGACGCACTAGATTTGAAGATTTCTATTACGTTTCACCGGGTACACATGCGAAGTTTTTTTCATCAGTTTGCTTTTAAGGGGATGCATGCACATAAAAAGAGGAATTCATACTGACCATGGAATCCCCATCAAGACCCGTTCTGCTGGACGTTTTCAGTGGAGCGTTACAAAGGTTCCAACTGGGAGAATTTATTGCTCAGCTGCTTTATTTTGACTGTTTTGCTGATACCATCCTCAGCATAAAATTTGAGCAATTGAACCTGAATATAGGTTTGCAGGAAGTGAATAGGATACGTGCGTCCACAAACCTCGTATGCTCGGTCAAAATCAGTAATTAGCCTCTGTTTTAGATGTGTTCTTAAACGGATCAGCCGGCGGTTTGACTGAATATGTGTTCCGAAAGTAAGCACGAGTACGTTAGTATACTAGTTCTCATAGTTAGGTACCTCTGAGCCAAGGGCGTGACTTGTTTCACCAAAGGGGATTAGTAAGTATATTTTCCGAATCTACTAGAAGGACAGCTGGCTAAACTAACGAATCTGCTTCTGAGCAGCCAGTAACTCAAGCGTTCCGATCAGAGAAATAAGTCACATGTACCCGATCCCTTTATTTACTGAAACGACGCTTACATAATTTATCAGCCTGGGTGTGTTTTCCATGATTCACCCTGTCCGCACGCATACCAACTTGACACCCGCGGTATCTATCACTCACAACATGTAGTCCTTACTCCCTTCCCAATCCCCTAGTAAAACTAATTTTGACTCTATTAAAAACCTTACCATTACCCTCCGCCTATGGGCCTTCTTTTGTTACACATTTATCGTGAAATAAAGTGTCTTTTTTACCGAATGGGTATTATAACAGATCTACGCCAGTCAAAAGTACGTCTCTTTATTCTACAGTTTGTAAGTCTTGGAAAATGGAAATTTGCCTGAGCACTGTGCAGTTATACTGTTTTCCAGAACTTTACTTAATTTATGAGTGTCTCCGTTTTCGTTTCAGATGCGCCACGATGAGGAATTGGCGCTTGCCAACGCACAGGGAGGATTGGAAGGAAGTAAAAAATTGTATGTGGAGACCTCCATACTATTCCATCTTTTAAAATCACTTGCCTTTACTGTACTCGTCAATGAAGGCCATCCATGTGTAGGCTTAGATAGTTTTTTCGTCAACCAGTTACTTCAAGCATGCTTTGTATCTGATTTTTTGGTTTCACATATGTCCTCTTTGATTTCGCTGTTTTATATGCGATGCTTCGTCTTCAATTTGTCGATTTTGTTTTTACGCTTGTCGGTTGATATCAAACAGCAGTTATTATTACTACTAACCGGGTTGCATTGCATTTGTGCTCGAACAAAATGCTGGTGGAATTAGCCCAGAACATTCTTTTAACCTATCTGAGTCGTGTCTGTGTTCATATGTCACGCCCTATGCGGCGACACCCTCCACGTCTGCCATTGCATCCAACCTAACCATTAGTCGGCTGAAAGACTCGGGCACTTCATTAGTGCATGACAAAGAGAAGGAAGAGTGAGGCTGCGTATTGAGAAATTCATTGTCGTGGCTGTCATCTCATTATTCACTATAAAAACCCCTGCGTGATCAGACACGGAAATAGAACACCCCCCCCTGCCCCCCCCTCTCCGGAAGCACAAAGGGCCACGCGTAAAATGCCAGGAAGGGTAAATATTATCGAGTAATAACTCTACTTCAATCCTTACCCCCAAACTTAAACTCTTACCTTAACACTAACCCTATTCCCCCTGAAAATCAGTGCAAAATCCGCGGAATAGGGAGGGGGGAATTCCTATTCCCGTGTCTTGGCCCCTGCGCATGTTAACCCATCACGACGCCCTAGCAGTCGTGACTTGAAGACTGACTGCTGACGGAATAACTCGGTCCTTCAATTAGTAATGGGCGGACACCGGTCTATTCTCTTCCAGAAGCGGGTAGGTTGGTACAGTCTGCACTGCCATGCGCAGACGGTCCGCAGAACGCATGACTGTGTTTCTGGTAGTAGCTGGTAGTCAGGGTTATGATTGGCTGAATGAAAGCAAAATAAGCCCGAAACAGACTGTTGCAATCTACCCGCATTTTCTGTCGTTCCTCCTCTCTGCAACTTAGTCCTTCCTATGGCAATGCTTTCCGATACAAGCGAAAATGCGAGTCCCGGAAGTAAAAGTAGATACGATCGCTGGGACAAGAGCTTTATTCGCCTCACCTTACGCATTTCGACTCGACCCCATCTCCTGAGACAATATCAGATACGGCTCTGTTCCTGTCTCTGAAGAGGGGTTCGAGTTGGAATCCGAAACGTCAGCCGAATAAAGTCCTTGTTTCAGCGATCGCGTCTCCATATTCTTGCAATGCGTTCCCCAGTGTGGCTCTAATGGGACCTCGCGATGAGATCCTAGCCAATTTGCTGCCAAAATTAGATAACCAGTTCACGTCACGTCAGTCATTCTATCTAATAGGAACGGCGTGGTTGTGTGAGTAGGGCGTCAGGTAGATGCAGCACAGGTCGGCTTCCTGCTTTCTTGTGTAAATCACCGCTGCTGGGCCACCCCTCATGGGATTGTGCTGGACCTTGTCGCTTGCGACTTTCGACTTGTTGGTTTGTGCCTGTGGGCCTTACATTTGGAAAATTCGTGTTCATCGAGGTGACTATACAATTCGCTGTATACTTTGGTGCTTGGGATGATGTGTTCCCTCAACTAAAGCATGTATCACTTAAATTTAATTCCTGAATTCGACGCCTACTACTTATTGCATACTCCGTGAGTAAGTCAACTCTGTTTTTGAACAAGTAACGTTTCCCAACGACGTAATATTTGTTGCTTGTCACATGTGCACTGATTGTTTTTGGACGTACACAGATTCCGTTGGTCTTTACGGAAGCTATGGGGTCTAGCTTCTTAGTTAATGGCATGCAGGACGGCCTAAATTCGGTTATTTTTATCACTAACATATCTACTTATCGATGCATTTTCCGTACAATTTTACACGCGCGCCTTATTTACTGTGCTTATGTTGTGTTCCCATCTCTTTCCACCTCGTCGCAGTAGTGAAAAATCCATTGGTGCTCTATCTGCTCATCTACAATATATTCCAGTGGGCTGGTTACGTTTTTGTCTTTGGAACACTGGTCTCAGCTTGGTGGACAAAAGGTGGCGGTGAGTACCTCTGATCAAAGTGCTTAACTACTTCTTCGATAAATCCGTTCCTTTGGAGACTTTTCAGGACACGCGAACAGGAAAACCCGTAATGCAAGTGGCCGTGCGCTAAATTCCAGGGAGATTCGGGTCACTTTTATGTTCGGGGAGGTTCGTTTAGTTATGGTAGTTTTTGTGAGAAGAAGTTGGCGCAATCGCTAGGAGAGGACCTTTTTTTCTTCCGACGTTTCGCATTCACACTCGAACTCTTGTCCCAACGATCGGGTCTACTTCTTCT
The DNA here is from genome assembly GCA_017591395.1 of Schistocephalus solidus. Taxonomy (NCBI): domain Eukaryota; kingdom Metazoa; phylum Platyhelminthes; class Cestoda; order Diphyllobothriidea; family Diphyllobothriidae; genus Schistocephalus; species Schistocephalus solidus. The sequence goes on from WEDG01005647.1 coordinate 16,850, forward strand.
TAATTACTACCTCGGATTCGCGTCGTTGCTTTTTGTAGTTAGGTCACGGGAGTAGGTACCCTTTGTGGAATTTACCGCAAGACTACCTACCTAACGGGGTTTCCTATTCGAGAAAGTCCTTGACCGATTAGGGTATTTATGGGTGTCATCTTTGGAACTTAGACGCTTTCGTGATTCAGTACTATACTTACTTCTATATCATCAACTATTAAAGGTGCCGCGTCCTAGGCTTGCTTCAGAAAAACAAAATTGGCACCCACTGTTTACTTTCCCACTCTCAAATAGTCATGTTTGATCTCGCCTATCTCAGTTGCTTCTCAGATAGGATTTTATGTGCAGACAGCATCTTTCATGGTAGGACAGGGTTATAAGTATCCCCTACTACAGGTGGTCATCATCTAAATTACTGGATTAGTGTCAGTGCAAGGGTTAGGATGGCTACCGTTAGGGTTAGATTTAAATTTGGGACACAGGAATGGATTCCGCCTGGACTAAAGCGCAACGTCCTCTGTATGCGGTGTTAGTGGTGGTGTTTACACTCGTGCCAACCTTTTTTGATACCCAGTGCTATTCATCGTCATATCGGGCTGTGCCTTTGGTAGAACCTGAAGGTAGTGTTCAAGCGTAAATTACCTGCTTGATCTCAACAGAAGAACTATGACAAGTTAGTTCCATATATTCATAGAAAAAATGGATATTTTTGAATATTTGCTTTGTGTTAAGGCCAAACTGAACGCAAAAATTGCCTTTTTTGGCGGGGACGGGGAAGAGGAACATCGAGCGCAAAATCTTAAGAGCAGTACAGTTATTTACTGGTTGAATGTGTGTGTGTGTGTGTGAAGAAGAAGAAGAAGAAGAAGAAGAAGAAGAAAGAGAAGAAGCAGATACGATCACTGCAATAGGAGCTTTATAGACCTGACTTTTCGGATTCTCAGGTCACGAGGTTCAGGTGAGAATTATTAACGTCAGACTAATAAATCTTCAGAAATGTCCTTAATTGCTCATCAGCCATCTCCGATGCTGCCATTGACCGGCTCCCTCAAGTGGACACGAACAATGACCTGGATCTGCCGCCTTCCCCTACCAGAAACCCTCCGGGCCGTGCAGCAGATTTCCAGCGGTAAAGCACCGGGATCCGACGCAATCCCACCGGAAGTCTACAAGCACGGTGGGCCCCGGCTGATAGCAGAACTCACAACACTCTTCCAGGAGATGTGGCGCCAAGGACGAGTTCGTCAGGATTTCAAAGACGCGACCATCGTCCATCTCTACAAACGGAAGGGGAACCGGCAACTCTGTGATAATCACAGAGGCATCTCGTTGCTCAACATCGCCGATAAGATCTTCGCCCGTATCCTTCTCAATCGTCTTAACGGTCACCTAGAGCAGGGCCTGCTCCTGGAAAGCCAATGTGGCTTCCGCCGACACCGCGGAACAACCGATATGATCTTTGCCACCCGCCAGCTACAAGAAAAGTGTCAGGAGATGCGAACTCACTTATACACTACCTTCGTGGATCTAACGAAAGCCTTTGACACGGTGAATCGTGACGGACTGTGGAAAGTCCTGCAGAAATTTGGTTGTCCTGAGCGGTTCACGCACATCGTGCGTCAGCTTCATGACGGGATGACGGCGCGCGTCACTGACAACGGTACGGTATCCGAAGCATTCGCAGTGACCAACGGAGTGAAGCAGGGCTGCGTACTGGCCCCCACCCTCTTCAGTCTCATGTTCTCGGCTATGCTGATAGACGCCTACCGTGATGAGCAGCCTGGTATCCGCATCGCCTACAGAACTGACGGGCACCTTCTCAACAGTCGGCGTATGCAGGCTCCAACGCGCGTGTCTACGACTACAGTCCATGACTTGCTCTTCGCGGACGACTGCGCCCTTAACACCGTGACGGAGGAGGACATGCAAATGAGCATGGACCTCTTCGCCGAAGGTTGCGCCGATTTCGGATTAACAATCAGTACAGCCAAAAGGGTTGTCATGCACCAGCCGCCACCCAGCGCGGAATACAATGCTCCTCGAATCAATGTCAACGGTGCTCAACTCAAAAACGTGGAAACCTTCGCTTATCTAGGAAGCACACTGTCGCGCAACACGAGAATCGATGACGAGGTTGCCCAACGGATCTCCAAAGCTAGTCATGCCTTCGGCCGGCTGCAGGCCTCTGTGTTGAATCGCCACGGTATTCACCTGAACACCAAACTGAAGATGTACAAGGCCGTCGTCTTGACGACACTCCTTTACGGTGCGGAAACCTGGACCGTCTACTCGAACCAAGCCAGGAAGCTGAATCACTTTCATCTCAGCTGCCTCCGCAGAATACTGAAGCTGAGATGGCAAGACAGGATCCCGGACACGGAAGTCCTGGAGCAGACCGGAATTCTCAGCATCCATGCCATGCTGAGGCAAGTGCAACTGCGATGGAGCGGCCACCTGGTAAGAATGGACGACGAGCGACTACCCAAACGACTTTTCTACGGAGATGTCGCTATGGGTTCTCGTCGGCAGGGAGGTCAAAAACGACGCTTCAAGGACACTTTGAAGATATCGCTGAAGCAACTGCAAATCAACTCGGCGACCTGTGAGGACCTCGCCCAGGATAGACCGGCATGGAGAAGATCAGTGAAGACTGGTTCAGCAATCTATGAGGCCAACCGGATCGCCGCCGCCAAGGCCAAAAGAGCGGCACGAAATTCACCAATCGCCCCGGACCAATACCGCCAATGCCCAGTCCCTGCCAACATGCCCGCGCTGTCAACGCATTTTCCGCGCGCGAATCGGCCTGGTTGGACATCTTCGGACGCAACACACCAACAATCCGACAATTCCAACTTCTACGTCAAATTCTGCCAACCCTCCTTCTGACTCTCCCACCCTCACTCCTGGCATCAATTCCATTACTCCCACCATCATAGAGACCACATCCATCTACTCATCGCCTGCTACCCCCACCACCGCCTTCGCCTTCACTACCACCACCACCATCAGCGATGGGGAATCTCTCCTAAGCTGTACTCAATGCGACCGCACATTCACCTCACGCATCGGCCTGGTCAGTCACTTGCGAATACATCGTACAGAAACCGGTGAGCCAGTGCCTGGAACACCATCACACAGAGGAGATCGTCGCCTCCACTGCCCTCACTGTCCTCGCGCATTCACTCATCGCATGAGCCTATTCGGTCACATGCGCATCCATGACAGCGGAATACACCACAATGCCGCCAACACCGATACACCATGCACACCCTCCGCTCCTGCCATTCTTAGCGCCCCTGACACCCCCACTACCATGAATGACATCCCCCCGGCCTCTACCGATTTTTCCTGCCCACACTGCGCCCGCAACTTCAACTCATGCATCGGCCTGGTCGGTCACCTGCGAATCCACCGCACGGAGGCTGGTGAACCAGTGCCTGGGGCTCCAACATACAGTCAACGCGCCCGCCTTCACTGCCCTCACTGCTCCCGCACATTTACACACCGCATGGGCCTATTAGGACACATGCGCCTCACGACAACCTCCGGTTAACCACCGGAGGCTAAGCTACATCAGCGCACACTACCTACACTAATACATCGACAACACCCCTCACAATCACCATTTACCAGAGTATATCACGGTTTCCTAGAAACCGTGGCTGGAAGTCTGCCAATCTGACGCTTTCACTCAGACCACGCCGTCGGCTCGGTGTATGTGCTGTGTGTCGAGTGGCAGACCAGTGGACTGGGAGTCAGACGGCAATGGCTGCTCCATATCCCCTGAGTTAGTGAATCCTGGTGTGTGCGTTATGGGGGCCAGGTCGTGCTGTGGCGCGCGAAGACGGTACGCCGATCCGTCAGCCAATGCGCCCACTCCCACATCAGGCAACTGACCGGCTCGGACAGTGTCTGATGGTGGGGGTTGGGGAAGAGTGAGGTCGACAGCTCAGCGCATGTTCCTCACTATAAACAATCTGACGCGCTTAAAAACTATCACGGTGCGCTAAAAGCCGTGGCTTGGAAGGTTGCCAACTGACGGGATAACTCGGACCGCGTGGTCAGCCCAATGTGTGTTTTGTGTGGAGTGGCTGACTGGCGGACTGAGAGTCAGGCTGCAATGGCTCCTTCTTAATGTGGTCTTTATGGCACCCCCACTCTGTGGGATCCGAGCCAGGTGTGGTGGTACACCCAGGGGCGGCTCCGGCCGCACCAGCCACCTGCGCCCTCTCCCATCTCCGGTCTTCTTGACTGTGTCATGTGACCGGTCTCAGGTGGGGGAGGAGAAGAGAGTGCGGTAACGTTGAGTGCCGCGGTTTGAAGGTTGCCAACTGACAATTACACTCAGACCTCGCAGTTAGTCCAATGTGTGTTGTGTGGAGTGGCTGACTGGTGGTCTGAGAGTCAGGCTGCGATGGCTCCTGCTTAACGTGACCTCTGGCTATCTCACACATGTGAGATGTAAGCCGTTCAACCCCTGTTGTGTGAAATCCTGGTGCTTGTGTTTTGGGGCCAGGTCGTGTACGTAGTACACGTAGACGAGGTCACCAGCAGCTGCGCTCGTGCTTCCGCATCAGACAGCTGACCGGCTCGGACAGTGGTCTTATTGTGGGAGTGGGGAAGAGAGTGAGGTCGAGAGCTCAGCGTATTTTCCTCACCATAAACAATCCGACGCGCTTGAACCTATCATGGTGCGCTAAAAGCCGTGGCTTGGAAGGTTGCCAACTGACGGGATAACTCGGACCGCGTGGTCAGCCCAATGTGCGGTTTGTGTGGAGTGGCTGACTGGCGGACTGAGAGTCAGGTTGCAATGGCTCCTTCTTAATGTGGCCTTTATGGCACTCCCACTCCGTGGGATCCGAGCCAGGTGTGGTGGCACGCCCAGGGGCGGCTCCGGCCGCGCCAGCCACCTGCGCCCTCTCCCATCTCCGGTCTTCTTGAATCTGTCTTGACACCGGGCTCAGGTGGGGAGGAGGAAAGAGTGCGGTAGCTGCAGCGCAAGGCTACTATCACTTAAAACTAATTCACGCGCAAGTCACCGTCCCTGCACCACCTGGCGTGGAGCATACGGTGGACCTCGTCGAAATCGACGGTCGAACTGTCGTGTGTGTATTACTCCCCTCCTCCTCCATAGCCACTGATTAAATGAATCCTGGTGTGTGTGTTAAGGGGGTCCAGGCCGTGCTGTGGCGGGCGAAGACGGGTACGCCGACCCGTCAGCCAATGCACCTACTCCCTGATCAGACAGTTGACCGGCTCGGATGGTGGTCTGATTTGTATGGCGGGAAGACAGTGCGGTCGACAGCTCAGCGCATTTTCCTCACTATAAACGATCTGACACGCTGGAAACGATCACAGTGGGCTAAAAGCCGTGGCTTGGAAGGTTGCCAATTTACGGGATAACTCGAACCGCGTTGTCAGCCCAATGTGAGTTTTGTGTGGAGTGGCTGACCATCCGGATTGAGAGTCAGGCTGCAATGGCTCCTTTTTAATGTGGCCTTTTATGGCACTTCCACTCCGTGGGATCCGAGCCCAGTGTGGTGGTATGCCCAGGGGCGGCTCCGGCCGCGCCAGACACCTGCGCCCTCTCCCATCTCCGGTCCTCTTGACTCTGTCATGACACCTGGCTCAGGTGGAGGAGGAGGAGGAGGAGAGAGTGCGGTAACGATAAGTGTCGTGGGTATTTTGGAAGGTTGTAGGGGTACTAGTTATCTGTTGCACAACACAGATAGTATTTGGTCGCTCCATTTGTCTCGTACAGGTGGTGAATGCTCCTGTGGCCGCCTCTAACGGGTACCCAACTCACACCTGCGTCTCCTAGAAGTTGAGTTCTTCCCAGCGGCCACGCCCCGGGCAACCGTCACGGCCGGCGGGATAACCCAGGTGAGGGTCTCCGGTGTTGTGTGTGCCTCCACACCCGGTATGTCTGACTCCGAACTTCCCACCTCCCTCTCTCAAAATGTTCTACGGTTGGGGCTTACAGCAACCCCGTAGGCGGCCCAGGCTAACTCGGGTCGCACTTCTACTAAGGGAACCGCACTGCTGCTCAGCTCTGACGGCACAACACTACTGAAAGAGAAATCGCAAATTCTGAAGCGCTGGGCCGAGCACTTCAGAAGTGTCCTTAATTGCTCATCAGCCATCTCTGATGCTGCCATTGACCGGCTCCCTCAAGTGGACACGAACAATGACCTGGATCTGCCGCCTTCCCTACCAGAAACCCTCCGGGCCGTGCAGCAGATTTCCAGCGGTAAAGCACCGGGATCTGACGCAATCCCACCGGAAGTCTACAAGCACGGTGGGCCCCGGCTGATAGCAGAACTCACAACACTCTTCCAGGAGATGTGGCGCCAAGGACGAGTTCGTCAGGATTTCAAAGACGCAACCGTCGTCCATCTCTACAAGCGGAAGGGGAACCAGCAGCTCTGTGCTAATCACAGAGGCATCTCGTTTCTCAACATCGCCGGGAAGATCTTCGTCCGTATCCTTCTCAATCGTCTAAACCAGAGGTTTGCAAGCTCCGGCCTTTAGGCCAGATACGGCCTAGCTAGTATTCCAGTCCAGCCTAACGTCCCCCTAGTTAATTATTGTTGGATCCGGTCTATTAGAATAAGGGCGACTATGTCCATTTCCCGCACCTCGCCCAGTGTGATGCAGCCCTCGTTGGCACCAAAGAATGCATCGGTGTGCTGTCAACCCTGCGGAATGATTTCTCTTCGCGCTTCACTGACGTGCGTTCTCATTCGCAAGAGTTCAAGATTGGCAGCACTCCTTTTGCCTTTCCCGATTACGACGTCCCCTCTGATGTGCAATTGGAGTTGATTGAGCTGCATGCTTCGGACGTTCTCTTGTCCAAGTTTACTTCTTGCACTACTCTCATTGACTTCTACCGTCAGCTGCCACATGCTCAGTGTCCAATGTGGTTAGCCCGTGCCAAGCGTGTGATCGCAATGTTTGGCAGCACTTATTCGTGCGAGCAGCTGTTCTCAAAAATGAAGCTTTGAAAGAACAAGTTGCGCTCTCAGCTCACTGACAATCTGTTGCTGAACTCCTCATCATTAACACCTCATATTGTATCTGTCTCTAAGAGCATGCAACATCATGTTTCCCATTTATCGTCACTGTATTTTTGAATAATAAACCTTTCCTTGGACACCTTGTTTCTTCTGCCCTAGTGTGCCTTCTTGACCTCCTGAAATGGCCTAGTAGTCCGAAAAGTTTGCCGACCCCTGGTCTAAGCGGTCACCTAGAGCAGGGCCTGCTCCCGGAAAGCAAACGTGGCTTCCGCCGACATCGCGGAACATCCGATATGATCTTTGCGCCCGCCAGCTACAAGAGAAGTGCCACGAGATGCGAACCCACCTTTACACTACCTTCGTGATCTGACGAAAGCCTTTGAGACGTTGCATCGCGACGGACTGTAGAAAGTCATGCGGAAATTCGGCTGTCCTGAGCGGTTCACGCCCATGCTGCGTCAGCTTCATGACGGGATGACGGCGCGCGTCACTGACAACGGGACGGTATCCGAAGCATTCGCAGTGACCAACGGAGTGAAGCAGGGCTGCGTATTGGCCCTCACCCTGTTCTGTCTCATGTTCTCCGCTATGCAGATGGACGCCTACCGTGATGAGCAGCCTGGGATCCGCATCGCCTATAGTACTGACGGACACCTTCTCAACAGTCGGCGTATGCAGGCTTTAACGCGTGCGTCTACGACTACAGTCCATGACTTGCTCTTCGCGGACGAATGTGTTCTTAGCACCGTGACGGAGGAGGGCATGCAAAGGAGCATGAACGTCTTCGCTGCAGGCTGCGCCAATTTTGGATCAACAATCAGTACAGCCAAAACGGTTGTCATGCCCCAGACGCCACCCAGCGCGGAATACAATGCTCTCCGAATCAATGCCAACGGCGCTCAGTTCAAAATTGGGGAAACTTTGCTTATTTAAGAAGCACGCTGTCATGAAACACGAGAATCGATGACGAGGTTGTCCAATGGATCTCCAAAGCCAATCAGGCCTTCGGCCGACTGCAGGCCTTCGTGTGGAATCGCTACGGTATTCACCTGAACACCAAACTGAAGGGTGTACAAGGCCGTCGTCTTGATGACACTCCTTTACGCAGCGGAGACCTGGACCGGCTCCTCGAGCCAAATAAATTAGTAAAATCTGCCAAACCCCATACTAAATTCAAAATTGTTGAATAGTTAAGTACAGTAGGTGATCTAGCACATGAAATATGCTTAAATCAACAAAAATCACTAACCCAGAGTGCAGTCATCATCGATGAAGAGGGAGCCTTTAAGTGTCGCAGGCATGCGGTAGCATGGCGACGGAATCCTATAAATACGGTAACTCCCTGTGTACGAATTACCCGTATTTTATACTGTCTCTGATGATGGGTTCGAGTTGAAATCCGAAACGTCAGGCGAGTAAAGCTCTTGTCCCAGCGATCGCATCTACCTCTCAAAATCGGAAAAAGCCTTTTGGAGTAAATATCTCCAAGAACTAGAGTTATGTGAATTCTGGCATATAGTTAAGAACATAATTCTGATCATTTGTTTCAAAAGCTTGTCGCGAGAATTCGCTCTATTTTTTTCTGTACTTGTCCTTTTCGCGGTGCGGTTGATTAAAGCAAAAAATGATTTCACTTGATTTTGGTGATAGGGACATCACGCTAACAAACGTTTCCATAAGGACACCTGTTGACAGGTCGGCCAGTGATCAAGAAATTGGAATAAAATTGTCACATGGAATCAAAAGCATGGGCTTTTGTTCGTACCAAGACGGCTTTTCTTCTGGGAAAGTGCTGGGGATTTTATTGGTGATAGTAAAGTTCCGTTGAGTCACAGAGTATCCTTAGAAGCTCAGTGAATTTTTCACAGTTTCCAAAAATAAATTCTTGAGAGCAGAAAATTTTGTTAGCCGAAACTGTCGGCTTTAAATTACTCTCCTCTCACAGATGAACACGCACGGTTGCGTTAACTTATTCTTGAATAGTTATTAACCTGGAAAATTACCGGAATATAAGGTAACGTCAATTTCGGCTCAAAGTGGTAAACATTGGGCCCGATAAAATAACCTATATACATATTCCGCATCAAAACGGACATTTTTCAAAATAGGCTAGGTGAGTAAGTAAAGCGCGCTACATAAAGTGCCTAAAATGATCATTTCACTTTCCGTCATCACATTTTCGTAGTTAGGTCACATATTTAAATGAAACATGTTATTGGCCGTTACTTTATGTCCTATTGCGACAAATAGCCAAACGCCTTTATAATCACTTTGGAAACACCGAGTAATGTCATTCGACCTTTTGTTTGGTGCCAACCGACGAAGGTCGTTTTCAGTTATAACGATGGCATCTGCGTAATTTTGCTTCTAGTGACGGCCAGTTACCCAACAGCGTCTGAACTCTTCTTCTGCGTCCACTCTGCTTTCCTCGGGTTCTCGGAGCAAGATGGACTCCTGACGATCAAACACTAGATCGTCCACCTTGCACATATCTGCGTCTGCTACAATATATACCTCATTCCCCTTCTTCTTATCCTGACAGACCTGTCTGTTGGCCTAATTGTTGGCTGTCCGACATCTCCATGGTAGCACAACCCCCTGAAATTAGCCGTCCTCGGCGTCTGACAGATGATTCTTCGTGGGTCAACGAGGATTGTGTTACCTGATCGTTTTATGCAATGCGGCAAAAAAATATTGCTAGTTCTGTGGGCTGGTTCTTGTGGCCCTCGAATAAATAGGTTCTCGTGGCGGTTAATATCACAAAATTTATTTTGTAATATCCTGTTGAAATTTCTTTTCCCTTAACGATATTGCCAAAACTTTAAATTATTTCGTATTTTTTAAAATTAAATTTTAAGACCTGTCTGTTAAGAATATGGCAAAACTAAAAAGGTGCAGGCAATAAAATGGGAAAAGAAAAGCGTTGAGTTATTTGCCTGCGAACCAAGTCCCTTTGTGGCATTTTCTCATCTCTGAAGTACTGACCAAGTCTATCCGAATGTAATATTGACGACGCGCATTGTCAGAACATCTTTGCCTGCTAGTTGTCTGGGTTGGGATACCCGGGGCCAAACGGTTCTCTTAAATGTTCTTTCAGTTGGCCAGCTAGATGAACGCCGCTCCCACCTGAGTTCGTTTCTAGTGTAGCACATTTACGGATATCGCCGGATTTTGTCAATAAATGCGGCCTTCTAATAAATGTCTAAAGCTAGCATTCAAATGCCGAGTACGCCGCTATGGACGCGAAAGGCCGCCGTGGCATCACCGCTAGCTCCGGTGTCTTGTCAACTTTACATCCAAACTGACTCCGTGAAGGTGAAGCTGCCTTCTGATCTGATCCTAACCGACCTGCTGTGTGCAATCATTGTTGTGTCTGTGCACTTGGCCGGTTTTGTGCACAATCCTGCACGTTGTTGGCAGAGCTACTTCACTCTTCTGTGCAATCCTCTTTCAATGAATTGCGTTCTTTCCTTACCAGATATGAAATCTGAAGCCTATACTCTTGTGGCGGACCGTATGCTTATCGTACAACTGGCTTCCTTTCTCGAGATTGTTCATGCCTCCATGGGTTGGGTTCGGAGCAGTGTTCTAGCTACTGCTTTACAGGTAGGTTACTCTTCTCGCAAATACTTTCCTTGCTATTTTCGAGATATAAGTCCCTGTCTCTACCACGAGGCCACCAGCTGCTGGCACTATGGTACTACCCACCCCTTAGACACTCAAAATTTGCGTATTTGCCTCCTTGTAACGCACTTGATGGCGATGTAACTCTGTATATTTCTAAAATATTAACTTGAAAGGCGTTCTCTCGGCTCGCCCCAGCATTTTTGCATAATTATAAGCAGTTTATGCACCTTGAAACCATGTCACCCGATCATTTCACTGTCTCGAAACGATCACCAAAAGCGAATTTTGAATTGGCAATTTCCATACAGATTTTCTGTCGATAGTAAAGCTCCTATTATAAAAGTTGAAATAACTGTAAAACTTTACCCTGGATGGCTGAGCGAACAGTAAAATTAATAGTAAATATATGGTAAATGTTCCTTCCTGCTCGCGTTCTATAGTCACGCAGTGGTTAACTGACATATCAGATGATATGTCACATGCTTGCCCGTCATACCACACAGCACGTATTTGGCGAAGGTCTCCTGTTTCCTGATGACGGACTTCATGCGTTCCCCTTTATGTATATGTGTGCTTGACCTTGTCTTATTCATAGTTTGGAACTCGGAACGTCTGTACACTGCACGTCCGCCCGCGTCTAGTCTCTAAGTGCGCTTGTTGCTCAGCCTTCTTTAGCGCACTTGTTTCTACCTTATCTCTTAACATTGTCAAAAAAACTGTTCTTTTGGCTCTAGGTCCTGGGGCGTAACCTTGTCTTCTTCCTAATCTTGGTTCCCCACGCGGAAGTGCAGGAGGATACGGCCGTTTTCACCCCTTTATTACCTGGAGTATGATAGAACTGCTCAGGTGGAGTTAGCGTCAGTATCCCAATTCTGGCACACACTGCCTGAGCCGCCCCGTTAGGGCTCACTGAAATGCTGTACTGCAGGTTCAAAAGTGCACGAGAAACTTAAAAAGCTAGATAAAGGAGGCTGCTTTCCCGAGAATCAGCTGCGACACTCCCCAGACTGGATCTAATTTTTGCCCAAGCAATCAGAGGTAACCCGCACCTAGTCTTCTTAGTCTTCCCAAACTCTGCCACTCGTCGGAAACTATGGTCTTTCGGGCGTCGTCCTAGCACTTCTTCTAACTCGAATTTTTGGGGCGAATACTGCATAGGGGCAGCAGTGCTCTCTCGAATACCCGGCTCCCATCCACCTAGTTCAAACGGCAGGGCAACCTAGCAACTAATATGCTGCGACTTATCGCAGCTCGAGTCATATCGATAGTCGGCCGTAAGTAACCTACTTCTGCTGTAATTCCACCTTCAGACCGCTTGCGTCCATTCGCGTTTACGTCCATCAGAAATCTCTGACGTCATTGAGCATGATCTTTGAATTGAACGCAACACCACCAAGATGCTATGTAGCCCTCTAGATTCTTGCGACGCAAATAATGTCATCTCGGCCTCTTTTTGCACGTTTAGGCCTTGACATGCCATAATCGGAACAGAAAGTGATATTAGGCAAAACACGAGATCAGGGAACTACCTCCTTATATGTAGCCGATGTTGAATGCGTAATTTTTTCCAGTAAATAACGATGAGATAAAAGCCACGAAGACGTTCCTCTGCTCTCTGAAACGAGCA
>WEDG01005649.1:0-30827 GCA_017591395.1 Schistocephalus solidus
ATCCTTGCCTTCGCCTCGTAAAAAGAGGGTTGGTTGAGAACACTATGGGAAGTTTCGCTGCTGGGAACGTTTGTGTAACGGCTTGGTTAAGGCGTCTTTTCAGTAGTTCACTAGCCGAATCCCCTTGAAAAGGGCACTTTGAGGAATAGAGTTTTTCTTTTCCACAGTATCCTTGGCAGGTTTCACTGGTCTAGCGACAAGATGCTTTGTAATAAACCGATCTGGGTATCCATTCTCTCGAAGTACGTTCTGGATCTTCCCAAGCTCCTCCTCGATTCTATCTCCCGTGCAAATTTTTCTGGCCCTTTGCGCTAAGCAACGGACTAGATTGCGTTTCTGTTGGAGAGGTATGAAACTGCTAAAGTTCATATATTGCCCAGACCAGGTTTTCTTTCGATAAACGCTCCTTCGGATGCTGCCGTCAGGTCTTCTGCTAAGAAGGACGTCTAAGAAAGGGACTGAACCTGCTCTTAAATGATTGAGGAAACGCCAGAGGTTGTTTATCGATGGGTCAATTTATTGATAAGATTTCGTATGTTGCAGAAAGTTAACCACACATGTGGCTACTCAAAGGCCTTTTTATTTTAGGAGATAGCGTTTTTCAAAGAAACCCTACTATGAAGCACTTTATTACTAGCTTTACATAGAGCAGGGTTAAGGTTTTCTGCAACAAGCTTGTTATCTTTTTAAATTATAAAAATACAGGCATAAAAACATTCATACTACATACATACATCGATGACTTCTTATTATATATAAAAACCTATAGACATTGAATGAGGATTTAGACTAAGATGCAAAAACAAGGACAAAATACATGTTACGAAGCCCAGGCTTGTATACTTTTGATTTTCAAATATTTTAAAAAAAGATTTATGTCGCCATCGCCAAGCAAAATATTTATTTTGCATCGAAGATACTTTGTCTACGCAGGCATTACTTGATACATACAAAAATATCTGGGGCACATAACGTTAATTCTACATCTATAGGCGTCATAATTCCCTTACATATTAAATGCATGATTTAGCATTGGAATAGGACTTTTTATTTTATATATATTAATAATAACTGTATTGAATCGGAATACCTAGCGTAACATTTTGTGTTTACAATTGTAAAATTTAAAGGGCATTTTAATATATTAATCAAATTCTAACATTATCGTCTTGGGTATTAAATCTTTCAGTTCACATGTTTTTTATAAAAAGTTCTTTAAGTCACTTGCTTGAAAATAAAAGTGGTTTATAGTCTTGATACACGTACGATAATTCGCTATTGCCCATTTCGGAAAATTCAGCTTTCAACCAAGATGTATCAGATTCATTTTCATTTAACTTCAAAACCACTGTTATCTAAAAACGCTTTTAAGCATTAAAGTCCACATAGTGAAATATGGAGCCAAAGTCATAGGATAATGTCTGGTTTTCAGCAGAAATAAACTTACAATCTCCACCAGGTATTTGATTTGATACTTTGACAGCCCTCAAGTAAAACAATATAGCGTGCATCGTAAAAATAACTTTTATTTGTGCAATGCTCTTTGCTTGAATAAAAGAAGTGGGATACCAAGTAGCTGGTGTTATGATCATCTTTTGGTTTTGTTGTTACTGTTACTCACTGTATTATCTTTTCGGATTTTTTGGTAAGCAATTACTTTGCGCGTGATGACAGTAAGAAAGCAGCTGTGTCATCAAAGATTTTTTCTACTTCAAAACGTTTAAGACAATTATGTTAAAAAAGTTCATATTGATACGCAAAATGTTATTTGGTAAAGAAATGTGAATTTTATTTCTGTGCATTTTGTTGACTGCAAGTGGAAATTCACACATGTTCTCGCTTTTGCGGTATTGTATGAATATCGATTACGTAAGAATTTTACCGACCGTTTGTAGATATCGTTTAACAACAAAACAATTAGGAAGATATATTCATCTACTTGAATAAGTCAGGGTGGGTAGCCAATTTCCTATAAACTGTCCAATAAACAAAGAGCCCACATATTCCATTCAAATTCCGTCACTGTTCTGCTGAACTATTACTGCTATTATTAACCTTAATAAACAATGAATGTGTGGCGTAATTCCTGAAACATACAAGCGCTCAATAAGTTTTATTTGAACTTGTTCACACAGTGTTTTTCCGCTTTTGATTTTAATTCCCCTGTGGTATTGATGTTAATTTCGCAGTTTATCTACTTAACATTCATTTTTGATAACAATTTTCCAGTCGAATATAAATGTTATGTTTTCTTTCATATTTGTTGATTCCTCTTAATGACATGGACATTAATAGAGAATATTGTGACTGTTGTAACAGTATTGTTACAGTGTTTTTACAGTATTGTTATTGTAATTAGGAAAGTTATTGAGCACATCCGCCGTTTTTCATGGTAGGAAATAATAACTTTCTCTTTGTAGCCTTCTTATGCTGCTTACCTGCCAGCGAGCTATTTGCCGCAGCCTTTTACGTTCCAATATAAAACTGATGTCACATGGATGAGGTTGTTTCTAGAAATTGACAATCGGATATTACGATAGAAGGAATCAAGTGTGCATACTAATGTTCACTTTCATTCACTTATCAGCTGACCATAAATCACCAACCAAGAGGCGTAGGCAATTGTGCATTGATTTATGATTTACCAAGGCCAACAAGAGGCAAACAAATAGCAACAACTAACACAGCACGAGGTGGTGGTGGCAAAAGCTTTTACACTGGTAATTTAACGGCATTTTTAGCAGCGATGTGCTCATTCATATGACGTTTAAACAAACTTCCAGACTGAAAAATAAAAAAGTGGGCGTTGCCATCCACTAAGGCAGCTATACATTTCTTCACAAATGTGTAAATATAGGTTAACTATCAGTAAACACGGCCCGACATGCAATGTTTATCGGTACAAAAACTGGCACATAATGTTATATATTGGCTTTCACGTGCAAAATGATATACATAAACATAGTGAGCTAGAAGGGAAGTGATTAAAGAGATTTATATTGAAAGCATTGGGTTAAAACTACAATTGAGTTGATGGTTAAAATTTTCATTCTGAAACGAATAAAAATTTGCTTGCAGGCATTCACACAAATATCTGATCAAACACCTACCGAGCCTACTCAATCCGAACAGCTGACGATTTAAACTATTTTTTTTCTAACAATATACGATGCTGCTTCATTTGGGCAGCGGTTTCTCCATAAAGTAATATGTATGGCAAACGATAACGTATCTTTTTCTTGATAAATGCTCATTGACCTCTGACAGAACTCCTTCGTCCCGTGTAGGGTTGGCGCTCACTATGAAGCAGCACCAACATTCGCATACTCGGAAGTAAGAATAAACGCTGCTGAATAATGCCACCAGAAACCATTATCAACTCTCCCTTGACTTTGTCATCCTCTTGAGGATGACATTCTCATTCGAGGTTCGCTCTAAGCATTGTTGGGGTCAAGGTTTTCTCGCCAGCGGTCGGGTATCAAAGGGAATACGCTGAACCCCCCACCCTTTTCCGTTTTGGGCCTTTCCATGGGCAGATTGATATGCTTTGTTAAGAAAGTACTGACGATGATAACCTCGTATATTTCACAAAATTCATATAACACTACGTACATTTTTGTCAAAGAAGTTTGTATTTAGGCTTCCTAAATTATCAGTTAAGCCATAAAAAAACAAGCTTAAAATCTTGCAGATTAAACTGTGCAAAATTATAGCTCACATCCAGAACGAAATCTCAGTACAAAGAATCATTTCTTTGATTTTCAAAACATTATTTGTTTAAGAGTTCATCACAAGAAAATAATATTAAATTGTACAAAGATATTCTTTAAATTAAAATGGCAATAAAAAATTGAGTGGGACTTTGTTGGTGTCTAAAAATGACCGTTAATTGAACGTTCAACCGACATACTCAGTAATAAATGGTCATACGCTCGAATAAAGTTGCATACTATTTAGCGCTTATGAGTAAAAGTAATCATCCAAGCACCGTTATATTAAAAATAAGTAAATAAAACGTTTCTTAATCGTACATAATTCTGAGCTTTACAGTTGTTATTTATCCTTGTGTAGGTGATGCAGTGCGATGTGTTCTTTATATAGCCTTTCATCCTGTTTACAAGGATGCTTTGGTAATATTCAATTTGTTTGTTCATAATATGTTACGCAAAGCGTTTTAAAGGTTTGCATCGTTCCGGTATAAAACATTGGACCACGTCTAATCTGAGAAGACCGACTTTTTCTCAATCGAAAGTTTACTTTGCATGTGTTACTCTGACATTATAAAGAATATTGTCCATTCTACTTGTCAAATATAATAAATACGTTTTCAGCCGCACCGAATTTAACTTCTTGTAACATAACCTGCTCCACGGAAATGCATTTGTATGCATGTAGCATCGTTTAGGTTTTAATGAATATGAAAGTTTCTTTTTCAGGTGTCCATTACTTTATTAGTTCAGGTTATTACAAAGCTTTCAAAACACAATTATCCACTTATAAAAACGCAGAAGCTGCACAACCTGTGCATATGTTTCTTAAACATAATTATTGTGATAGATGTGAGGTTTATCATACCGCTAAAAACGAAATAATGTGTATAAAAACATTAACATTGTACATGGTAGTCGGTAACCTCTACCTAATTACATTTGACCTTAAGCTAAATTTTCATTGTGATTTCTCTCTCTTAAGTAAAATGTAATCATATTTGTAACATTAACTCTGTGGGCTCACCAGAACCTTTCTAAAAATCAGCTTAACGCTACACGTATAAGGGCAGTTTGCACACATTCACTGTATGTGTTTAATAATTAACAGATGCCTTCTTAATTGGAAAACTGATCCACCGGTTCAGTTGCTTTTTGAAATTTCGAATTTACTTAAAATGTAATAAATCCTTTTTTCCTCATGGCGAGACAAATGCAAAGCTTAAAAGTATAAACGAAAGATTTAATTTGTAAATTAAATCCAGATATATATTATGCGTTAATACATATAATACTGTAAAATGACATAGAGAGGACATGTTTGATCATTTGATGTGAAAGAGCGTTGAAAATAACAGGAAATTTTTTGAAATTCAAAGTGGTCATCGTCCGAAATACTCGAGTTTCAAACCCCTTAGGTTATTCGAGGCTATGTATACAATAATTGGTAAAACACGTAAATAGGAACACTGTGGTTGCATCAGTGGCCATGAGCCAAATTCCAAGCAGACTATTTTCCCACGTAATCATCTGCTTAGAAAAATAAGCACTAATGCAAGCTTTAATATTACTTTGAACACTTTATTCATTCTCGCTGTAACGGTTACCCTAACAATAAAGTACACATTAAAAAAACCGTAAACAGAACAATAAATCTACATGAATACCAAAAAACCTTCACCCTTATCTTAAAAATCATCCTTAACAACTTGGAAATTTGCATGTCTCATTTATCAACTTTTGAGTTTCCTGCTTATTTATTAATTTAAACGGATTCTAAAAAACAGATTTGTGGCATTTTTGTGCAATAAAAAAACTATAATTTCTTTAAATAGGGTCATTCCTTGATTTAAGAAGAACATGATGTAAGAAATACTAATTTATTACACCATACTATTATGTCTGACCTTCAAGTGTTTTTGACAGATTTTTATAGGCACATGTATAAGGCTATTCCGAAATTAATGGCTAAATTCCGAAACATTTTTTTTGAAAAACAGGTAAAATGCTTATTTTAAAATTTGTTTCAATAAATGACAAATAGTTATCTTAGCATCTCTGTCATCCATTATACAGATTATATTTGCCCTGTGAAAAAAATCAACTGGCATTTTTGCTACGGAAGCTTTGAATCCACTTTCCACCTAAGGTTTGTTCTTGGAAGTAAAATTGCAGTCCACTATTTGGTTGCATAAACATCTGCTGTGATGCTTAAGTTAGTCCGGAGAATGCCGCAACGAACAAAACCAAAAGTTGAAATTCGACAGTCGCCATATTCGTCTGCTTATGCATTTTTTTCTTGAAATAGTTGGGTGCTTCGTTACGACCAATTTAATTAGATTAGTCTCAAATTTATATTCCATAATGAAATTGACAATTCGAGTTTTACTATGAGAGAATTAAACACACTTGCAAACTTGTTATTGTACACTATTCCTTGTGTGAATGTGGTACCCAGTTATTTGACACCTTCACCTTGCCCATTGGTATCCGATTTTCTTAAAGCTCACAAAAGTGGTATCAAGTGTGGCAATCAATTCGATGACATTGATGTCGGAGCATTCTTCAACGGTTGCTTCAAAGCGTCCATTGTCGAGTGTGTATGTTCTTTTGCTACCTTTAGCAAGTTTAAGCCTCTCATTACCACTGAAAACTTTATGAATCAACTGTTATACTTACTGGTCCAATTAAGTGATATTGGCTGCTGAACAGGAAGAAATATGACAGATATTCTATTCACAAAAAACAAACATTATCTATGTCTACCGTCGCTTTGTTAGGGCTTATATGCTTAAAAAGCAACAACAATTAAGCATTAAAACATTCGTATTGAACACAGTAACTATTGAAACTGCATTTAGGTTTTACGTGTGTAGACAAATGGGCCAATATTACAATAGCAACCTTTTTATCATTCGCAAAATGTTTCCTTTAAGTAAGTATAAGATGTTTAGAATGTTCATAAAATCAATGGAAATTGGATTATTAAAGACAAAACAATATAGTAATTTAAATTTAGAGAAAAGAACATTAGTGCGCTAAGCGAAAAGGCGGGTTTTTTTAAGACCTGCTGATAGATCAACGCAAGCCTTTTCATATGAGTCAAAAGCGATTTTTCGTCAATGTCCTGCCCGTGACTTGTGGGAACATTGTAGATACGTGTGGACTCTTTCAGAAACAGACCAAAACTAGGTCATCTGCACCTAGGAATGTAATCATTTTTAATCACTGGAAATTTGTTTAAAAACAGGCTGCATTATCGTACATCATTAAATTTAACAAATGAGTTTTATTTGAAAAACTGCTTGAATCGCACGGATGTAATTAAAAAGATTTCTACATGGAGCAAATTGTAAGCCTTCTCTATTAAAATAATGATAAGTGGCTAATGATGTGAACGGTCATTACAGTTGTCGGACGACCAACCTGGCAAATAAATTGAACATTGTCAGCAGAAGGGTAAACAGCGATGCCATGAAGGATGTCTTTAGTTACATTGACATTTAGCGAAGCAGAAAGTAAAAGAAGTCTTTTGTCAAATGATGCTGCTGTCCACTACCGGTAGAGTGTAAAGTTCCAAAATGTTGAGAAATGAAAACTCAGTTTTTTAGACAGCAACAGGCTTCTCCGCCTACGTATGCTGAAACATGTTTTTATACCTGCTGTGATCAAACTCTGACAGAAAATGTTTTTGTTCTTTAAAAGCAAATCATGCGAAGAATGAAAGAACTTATTAAAGGAAGAATAACATGAATTCATGTTCACTGAATTCGTCGGCGGGAGTAAAAAAGGCTTGGGGGCTGCTTCTGTGTCAGACAAATTAAAAATTATTGAAGGCAAAAGGAGTGAAAAAGGGTCAACTTGAAGACTGTTGGTTGTCTCCCTTTATTCAGTATTTGTTACCTATTTTATTAGTTTAAGGCAGGCGTTTGTGATATGCACCGTTTACAAACTGGCTTATTGTTGTTCAAAGGTTTTTGCTTTAGTAAATAATCATTTAAAAAACCCTTTTCTTACTAAACGGTAACGGTAGACACGTTTTTCCGTTAAGGGATTCTGGAGCTGCTTAAATGCAATGAGATTTTGGCGTCTTTAGTATCCTTTTATGGGTTTGTAAACTTCTTCATGTTAATGAATGTGTTCATTATTCAAAATATATTAAGTGTTTTTCAAATTGATTAAATGACTAACAAATAATACAAATTTTGGAAAACCACTTCAGCATGCAACTTTCATGGTTCATTTTCTATATTTTTATAAGTATATGTCTGTTTATTTTTCGATTTTCTCAGCCTTAATCCAATTCCAATTCACAAAGCTGGAAACCTTAAAGGCAAACATAACTTTTTGCCTTAGACTTCTAGTTTTTAATCACTTATATCCACGAAAAGACCCTTGATTGCTCTTGGTGGGAAGCGGCTTTGACAAAACGTAGCAAATAATTCGACTGCAATTAAAAGTAAGAAGCACAACTATAGCAGTTTGAATTTATAATTGCTGAAAATACCCCGGTTACGTAAAAACCTATTAAAAATGGGTGCATCCAAAATCAGGGGCAGTTTTCAGAAGATGCATAATTAAGAAGGGTTAATGAGTTAACCATTCGTTCAGTATTAAAAGCCGTTTCGATTAAATTTCCAAAGTTATTGGTTACTTCACAGAGCACCAAACAAGAACAACCAGGCAAACGGACGGTGCGAATAGCCAGATCAACCGCAGTTCCAGGAGTCATGTCCAGTCGGCAAGCAGACTTCCTATGTATGTAAAGAACTGTATCGTCGTGCACGCAACGGTTGACATGGATATGCAACCGTCTGCATAAGGAAAACATGAACTGGTCCTTCTCACCTGTACCAGCACTCTCGCTTGGCCTTGGGAATTCTATAAATGCCATTTAAGGAAGCGTTTGCAGTGCGACTCTCTGAGTTTTGTTCACTAGAAGCCCTCTGAGGTCCTGCTCTCAGTGAGGTACGATAAATTCAAGCAGACAAGACTGTGCGTAGCATTGATATGTCGTGAAGATGGAGTCTTAAACGGCAGTCGAAAGCACTCTTCTCTCGCCCATGCGCCAGTCGAGTATACATGCAATGCATCAACTGAGTTGTGTTTATGGCCTGACGACATGCATGATGATTAAGCGGTATGTATGGACTTAAGTGGAATTCAAGAACTTTGATGAGCTGATGCCGCTTTTGAAGCAGTTTACGTCTAAACTAGTTGCAGCACAAGTGGAATAGTAAACGAAGGAGTCAGTGCGTACAGAAAGCAGTTGCTCATCACACCACGAAGTCCACCGCATGCCCACGGATTGGGTGCCACATGGGGGATTTGCATGAATTAGATTAAAGTGAGGCAGACCTTTGTTGACCTCTGATTTTTCTCCTTTCTTTTACCCTTTTAAAAAGACAAAATCAAATCTTATCCAAATGGACACTGATGCTATGACTGACCAAGGCAGCAGCACGTCTTAATAAAGTATTGTACTTCTATAAGGGCGGCTCGGGTATTTCATCGATAAGCTATGGTCATAAGGAGGTTATTTTTGGTGTACAGTTTTAAACTGAATGTTGTCGAGGTAACATTCGCATGTGCACCACTTGCAATATATGGAAACCAGACCTGATGCCCAGCCATCAAATACTGACCTTGGATAAAAATTGGATGTCTTTTCTGCCACAGTGTACCTTCGTTATAGTTGATGCCTACAACTGGTGATATATATATATATATATATATTGCTAATTGAAGCGAAAATGCGCGTCCCCGGGCATAAATCAGAAGAAGAGGCGATCACGGGAACAATAGGTTTAATATCCTGACGTTTCAAAATCAAACAAGATTCCATCGTCGGAGGTAGGTTCAGTACGGCGCCTCGCAGTATTTATGGGTTCTGAACATGCTGACTCTACAGCTATTCGTGCAGGGTGCACTGCAGGGGGGTGGGGGAGTTAATGGCTGTCCTACTGATCATTGATTTGTTTCTCCCTCGCCTCGCCTGGGGGCTGTGTCGGGATGGCAAGTGTCATTGACCTCGTCTGCATTGCCCGCGTTTGTTGTCCCGGACCCGCATGTCTGTTTCTCGTGCCTCGTTTGCATCTGTCCGTGCACGTCTCATCGGTGGTTGCTGAGTCGTTGCCGGTGTCTCCGTTCCTATCGGGTTGGCGACGCCCATCATCGGTGTTCGTACGCAAACTATGTTCACCTGCGTCCATGTTCATGCCTGGCCGGAGGTCTTGCTGGTTCGTGTTCTCCGCGGTTATCACATTGAATGTGTTGGTGTGTTGCATAGGTTCACCCAGGCATGTGTTCTGGCTCGTTATGCACCTCATCAGACAACAAGTAACGTCCTTACTGTTGACACACAAACCACGTGTGGCTATTCCAAGAATGGAGCAGGATGCCCTCAGGACACTGAACGCTGACAGGAGCATCGTGATACTGCCAGCCGACAAGGGACGTTCCACAGTAGTACTCGATAAGTCGGAATACCTCCAGAAGGCCAATGCTCTACTCGATGATCGTCATGCCTACCTCAGGTGCGATGGAGATCCGATGAAGAAGCTAGTGGCAAAAATCAACGCGACGCTTGCTAGTTTGCAGAGTAACGGGGCCATCTCAAAAGCTGAACGACTGACAATAAAACCTACAGATTCGGCCATGGCGAGATTCTATGGGCTGCCCAAAGTACACAAACATGGTGCTCCACTTCGGCCCATCATATCCCTGCGTGGAACACCCACATTCAATCTGGCCAAATGGCTGTTCCGACGTCTGAACTGCCTTACATCAGACTCCGATACAACAGTCCGTTCAGCCGCCCATTTCTTGGAAAGACTCCGTGGTTTACACCTTAAAGGCAGACGAAGTCATGGTATCATTTGATGTTACCTCACTTTTTCACCTCAATTCCTCAGAGCCTTGCAATTGAAACTGTCGGTGACTTGCTTGAGAACCGTTATGACGAGGTAATCAATAAGCCTAAATGGGCGCACCTCATCCAGCTGCTCACTTTCTGCCTCAAAACCTACTTCACCTTTGAGGGAACAGTCTACGAACAGATTAAAGGGACTCCGATGGGTTCGCCGCTGTCTGGTTTCATTGCTGAGGCGGTCCTTCAAAAGCTAGAGACACGTGTGTTCACGAACCACAGACCAATATTTTGGGCAAGGTATGTGGACGATACTTTCGTCGTTCTCAAACGCGAAATGGTCGCCGAATTTCACGCTCTCCTGAACTCTATCTATCCGGAAATTCAGTTCACAATGGAGGCTGAGGCCAACAGTCAAATGGCGTTCTTAGACGTCCTAGTCCACCGTAAGACCGACGGCAGTCTAAGGACAACGGTATATAGAAAGGCCACCAACACACGTCAAGTCCTCAGTTACCAAAGTAACCACCCATTGTGCCACAAACGTAGCTGCGTACGGACGCTTTACAAAAGGGCGGAAACTCATTGTAGCGAGAAATCCGACAAAGCAGCCGAGCTCCACTATCTTCAACGAATGTTCACCTCCAACGGTTATCCTCGTAGCTTCATAGAACGCAGCAGACTTCCGAGGCAAGTTATAAGACCAGTGATAGAACCACTGAAAGTGTGGCGGGCAATGCCATATATCGAGAACATATCTGAAGCTGTTGCGCGTCTCTTACAACCATTGGGGATCGGCGTCGCCCACAAACCTGAGGCGACAATAAGACGTCTGGTCATGAGACCCAAAGCCCCCCTGTCACGCGGCGAAACGGCGAACGTCGTCTATCGTGTTCAATGCGGTTCCTGTGAGGGCGAACTATGTCGGAGAGACCGGTAAGCGACTACAGACCCGCATGAGTGAGCACGCAAGGGCTGTAAGAAGGATGGATCAGCTCTCGTTGGTGGCGGAACACTGTGCGGCCTCTGGACACACCTTTTCTTTCCATGACGCCGAAATCCTAGGCCGAGGTTTCGACCAAACAGCCAGAGAAACGCTCGAAGCCTGGCACACCATACCTTCTTCCATTAACCGCTGTACGATTCTCCCGGCGGCCTACCAGGCCTTAAGAGTGCGGCTCAATCAACAGAATCGCAGGCAAGAAGTCAAACTGTTCGCGGTCGCGAGAAAACGCATAACGAGCCAGAACACATGCCTGGGTGAACCTATGCAACACACCAACACATTCAATGTGATAACCGCGGAGAACACGAACCAGCAAGACCTCCGGCCAGGCATGAACATGGACGCAGGTGAACATAGTTTGCGTACGAACACCGATGATGGGCGTCGCCAACCGATAGGAACGGAGACACCGGCAACGACTCAGCAACCACCGATGAGACGTGCACGGACAGATGCAAACGAGGCACGAGAAACAGACATGCGGGTCCGGGACAACAAACGCAGGCAATGCAGACGAGGTCAATGACACTTGCCATCCCGACACAGCCCCAGGCGAGGCGAGGGAGAAACAAATCAATGATCAGTAGGACAGCCATTAACTCCCCACCCCCTGCAGTGCACCCTGCACGAATAGCTGTAGAGTCAGCATGTTCAGAACCCATAAATACTGTGAGGCGCCGTACTGAACCTACCTCCGACGATGGAATCTTGTTTGATTTTGAAACGTCAGGATATTAAACCTATTGTTCCCGTGATCGCCTCTTCTTCTGATATATATATATATATATATATATATATATATATATATATATATATATATATATTGCTAATTGTTTGCGACAAACATAACCAACCATCGCAAAGATTTATGGACTGCCTTAAGTCCACAAAACTGAAGTTCCACTGCGACCTAACATGTAATTGATCGGTGCGCCCAACTATAAAATTTCCAAGTGGTTATTCCAAATGCTTCATCCGCTTACGAAGATTTGTGAAACCTCAATTGAGAATTCAACGTAGTTTCTAAAGAAATTAAGGGGAACAACAATCTCCACAGATGAAATAATGGTCTCCTTCGATGTCGTTTTCCTCTTCACGTCTAAAGCGTTAGACCTAGCAAAACCATACACAAAGGAACTTCTGTTGTCCCACGATACAGATGTTCTATCAGCGGCCCTACTCGAACTCATGGACCTATGTTTATAAACGAACTTTTCATTCGACCGAAAATGCTATAAGCAACTGAAAGGAGCTCCGATGGGGTCACCCATCTCTGGTTTTCTCGCCGAAATCGCAATGCAGAAACTCGAGGCCACGGCTCTTCCCTTAGTTAATCCTAAATTTTGGCTACGTTATGAAGACGACACATTTGTTGTCGTTAAAAAGGACCAACTGGAAATGCTCCATAACACCATCAACTGCACAGTCCCGGGAATCCAATTTACACTCGAAAATGAAGTGAACAATAAACTTCTATTCCTGGATGTTCTCGTACAACGAAAGAACGACTGAACACTACGCACATCGTTTTATCAAAATGAAACTTATGCATAAGTTACTCTGCCTTATGAGAGCAATCAGCCTATCGCTCACAAACGGAGTGCTGTTAACAGTCTACTCAGTCAAGCAAAAACACATTGCTTCGACGAAGAAGGCTATCGAATTGACCTGAATAACTTATGTGTACTAATTTCGCAGAACGGGTACCCAAAGGATTTTGTACGCTGTTACTTAAAAGGACAGAAGTCGAAAGAAAAGAAACCAAGTTGTTCTAACGAGGCCCCAAAAATAAATACATGGCGAACCCTTCCCTACATTAAGAATGTGTCTGAACTCGTCAAAAGACACCTTAGGAAGCACCAAATTCATGTGGCGCACAAACCGACAACGACTTTGCGTACCCAGCTTGCCCACCCTAAGAATATATTAAACTATTTGAACAAGAAAAAATTCATCTAAAAGATCCCATGTGAAGCATGTTATGCCATGTATTGTGGTCAGACAGGCAAATCTGCCTCTACACGCATCTATGAACATCAGTTGGCAGTAAAGAGGCGGGACCATCTGTCCCAAACAGCTATGCATACTCTAGACACCAGGCACACCTTAGCTTGGGATAAAACTCGGATTGTCGCTGCCTGTCCCTTCTCAAGGCGATGCATTTAGATGAGTCATACATCAAAAGACATATTTAGTTGGATGTGGCGTACAGAAATCTGAAGGAGAAATGAAAGAAACGAGAACCAATCAGGACAGGCTGATGCACACGATGGCTGCACAATGGTGCCAATGTTCACGCCAGTATCGATTTTTTTCGCATGATTTCGATGTTAACTGTTTTTGTCACATTTGCTACCTGCCTGCATCTGACGATGTCCCGGAGAACCGGTGTTGAAAATTTACACAATAAAGCTCCATTTCCCATAGAACGTATTCAACTTCAACTTTATTTCTCGGGATGCCTTCTTTACTCGAACGCTGAAGATAAGAGACCACCTCAGATTTCTCCAGGTTAGGAAGTATGTCATTTGGCCGCATCAAAGGCCACTGAATTAAATACTAGAAAAGATGAAGCGAGTTAACCAGCACCGTCTTGTAAACTTTCATCACAGCTAGAGTGATTTGATGCGATTTCGGTTGGCTGGAATCCTAATTTCCTTTAAGTGGTTGCATACAAATGCTCTCTGGGCATGCTAATGGATACCACTTGGCTTTGCAGAGGACGATTGAGTTTTATTTTATTTTCTCGGAATACTATGCTTTAAGAAACTCTAACAAATAGGCTCTAATACGGTAAAATGTATTATTTAGATCTCAGTGCCAATTTTGGTAAAGAACTGGGAGATGGAATTCCGTATACAATTTGGGATTCAGTCGTTGATCACTAACAAAAAACACCCGGTCCGTTCTGCCTTGGGGCTTACTCTCGAGCATCGCCAGCAACCGCAAAGCACCCAATATCATAGGCCGAGGATAAGTACGTTAAACTTCTGGTCAGCAGGTTGCGAGTTCAAGACTTTTGTGGACGGGTAATGAGCCAGAAATGCCCATTTCACTCTCCCTTGTCTTTGTGTTGATGTTCATTTTACTATGCTACTAGCCACTGTGTGGCTGCTGATGGTGTAGATTGAGATGCTAAATGTCAATATTCATAAAGTCATCCTTCTTGGCATCGCTGATTACTCTTCTGAATATTCGCCAGGCTGGTCATCTGCCAACTGTAATGGCCGATTATAAGGTAAGCAACTCATAAATATGTTTATTTGTAAGGCGCACAGTTTGTTCCATGTGGAAATCATTTTGTTGCGGTCCGTGAGATTCCGTCAGTTTTTCGAAAATGACACAAAAATGCAGCCTGTTGTCAAACCTATCTCCATTGAGTTAACATGATTAACCTCCTAGGTGCAGGCTGCCTCGTGATCGTCTCTTGCCGAAAGAGTCCACACGTCTGAACAATGTTCTCACAAGTCACTGTCAGGACATTGACGAAGAATCTCTTTTAACTCATATGAAAAAGAATTGACTTGATCTATCGACGGGTCTTGAATAAATGCCTGTCTCCGAATGTACTTCACGTTTGACGGAACAATCTACGAGCAGGTAAAAGGAACAACAATGGGTTCATCAAGCTCTGGACTGATAGCCAAGGTAACCCTACAACGGTTGGAGTCGCGGATCCTCAAACACCACAGACCGACATTCTGGCCTCGTGTTTTGGATGACATCTTTATCACCCTCGAAAGGGATCAGGTCCTCAAGTTCAAAGAACCCCTCAACAGCATCTCCTCGTGTATAAACTTTACGATGGTGAAGCAAGAGAACAAACAGCTGGCTATCTCATACGTCCTCATCTGTCACGAAGATTGTGGTGCCCTAAAGAACAAAGTGTTCAGGAATGCGACAAATACCATGCAAGTATATAACTTCAAAAGCAATTACCTACTCAGCCACAACCTCAGTTGCGTAAGGACGGTATATTGGCGTGTTAAGACGCAATGAATTGAACCCGAAGACGAGGTTACTGAATTACAATATCTTCAACGGGTGTTAAGAGAAAATGGCTATCCGCACAACCCCGACAACCGCTGCATGCAAAAATGGGACGAAGAACAAAATGGCACTGAATCTAAATATTAAAGCGCAATTCCATACGTCAAAAACGTATCGACGGCCGTCAGCTGCCTTCTCGCACCACTTGGATTTGGAGTCGCACGCAGACCGGAGGCCACCGTTCGGCTTCCGGTAATGAGATCAAAGGACCAACTGCCGCGGCAAGATACATCTGGAGTTGAAAATCAGATCTGGTGCAGTTGCGGTCAAAGCGAATTTGTCGGAAAAACCGGAATATTGCTTAAGACACGAATTGCCGAACACGCAGCAGCAATGCGGCAAAATGACGCCAATTATGATGTTTTGGCTCACTCGGCGAGACCAGCCACAAATTTAAGTTTGACAAAGCCAAAATTCGCACAAAAGGTGAAAGTCGCGTGAGCCGCGAGCTGTTTGGATAATTCGTAACAATCAATCAGTCTCTTAACAAGTGCAATGACCTGACCAAACCATATTTCGTGTTGAGACGCAGTTTGGCCAGAGCAATCGACAGAAAAAAACCAGAAAACCCCTTTTCCAACACCAGTGCCGGTGTGCCAGATGCCCGAGCACTCATCACGCCACCCTCCAATACGGATGGATACTTTTAAGTGGCCATCATCGTTGAAACGGGAGCAGTTCATTGCAATAGGCGTGCATTAGCATAGAAATGGCATCCTATAGATACGGCGACCGTCTATGTATGAATTACCCGTATCCGATTATGTATTCAAGTTGGAATCCGGAACGTCAGGCGAATAAAATTCTTGTCACAGCGATTGCGTCTACTTCTTCTCAATTACAACCTGGGACTCGCATTTTCACTTTTATCAGCGTCGTTATTACCGTCAACATGATGAAAAAGGTAGCCATGCCACAGCCGCCACCAACAACGCAATTTGCATCAATGGCAATGGTGCCCAAATGCATGCCTTGGAGACCTATTACATACGTGGGCAGTACGCTCTTCTGACGCACTAATATGGACGATGAGGTCGTCCAAAGGATCGCCAAAGCGGCCAAGCCTTCGGACATCCGCTGAACATTCTCTGAAATGGACGAGGTCTCCTGCTCAGCACCAAGTACAAGATGCAAAAATCTGTCATCTTGCCGGACCTGATGTATGAAGTGGAGAAGCAATCGTGGAAACTCAAACACTTAATTTCAGCTGCCTCTGCCGAAAAATGAAGCTGAGATGACAAGACTGCAACATGAACACAGAAGTGCTCAAACGAACATGCCTCCTTAGCATCTACGCCCTGCTCAGATATCTGCAACTGCGCTTGAGCGGCTACTTTCTGAGGAAGAACAACGGTTGACTTCTAAGACAACCCTTTTTAAATATATGGCCATGGTTTCTCGTCGAGAAGGGGGGCCAGGAAGACTCCACAAGAACGCATTGTGGACTTCTTTGAAGCAACTGCATCCTAACCGGGTAATCTTGGAATAAATTGCTCAGAAGCAACAGGTCTGGAGGAGGATAGTGAACACAAGGAGCAGTCATCTATTAGGTCAACTTGGTTGCCACTCCTAAGGCCAAAAGAGCGGCGCGCAAGTCACAAGCGCCCCGGAACAACACCATGAATGCCTAAGCCCCCTCTAACATGCCCACACTGCCAATGCACCTTCTGAACGATGGTTTTTTCTTACCTCTTGGCTTTGGGTGGCAGATCGTGCTGTTGCTCGTGGAGAAGCTCTCAACGGCCCTCACCGACACTACGCCCAATACCACATTAGACAGATGAACGGCTTGAATTCGGCTCTAAGATGGGGTGTGGGAGAGATTGAGGTTGGTGGCTCAAAGCAATTTTCTTACTATAAACAATCTAAAGTGCTTGAAGCTATCATGATGTGCTCAAAGACGTGGCTTATCAGGAGACGAAATAGCGAGGACCACATGGATAGCCTAGTGTAAGTTTGTGGGGAAGGGCTGACTGGCGAACTGAGAGTCATGCTGCTATGTCTCATTCTTAATGTGACCTTTTTGGCACACTTAATCAGCTGGATTCCGAGCTGCCCCTCAGTTTCGTTGTTTTGTTCATGTTTGTGATGGACCACAATGCGTGGGTCTTTGCCCGCTCCTACCATCAGTCTTTTCGACTTGGTCTTGTGACCAGGCCCAGGTATGAGATTTGAAAAAATATTTGAGGTATATGCAACGCAAGCCTGCTTTCCCTATAATCTGACACTGGTAAGTGTTTCTGCACCACTCTGCTCTGATGTATACGCTGACATTGTCAGAGTTCTGCGGTTGAACTGAAATAAGTGGCCGAAAACCTCCTTATTGCTTTAGTTCATTTAAACAAAATCTCGGCGTGATTTCTTTTTCAGAATGCTTAAATTATCCTCAAAATGTTGGATTCGTTTAATGAATGCAAATATTGAATCCAGGGTGGATAACCCACTAAGAGCACGCCAACCTTCAAACGGACCTTAAATGCCAAAACCCAACCTGTGATTCCAAGATAACCAGTTCAATAGGCAGCTTCATATTGCTGACAAAGTCAAGGGAGACTGAAATGGCAACTTCTGGCTTATTAGCCGTCCTCAGCCAGTCTTTCCTAATCCCAAGTAGTGAAACAGTCACCAGAAAACGCTAATTTGCTGCTGGCCTGGCTCGAGAGAGAGGCTGATGGAAGAGCGGAAAGAGTTCGTTTCGTTAACGATAACCAGTTGAGCTGAGCTGAGTACCACAAATAACAGGGAAACAATTGTTTTTTTATGTTGCTAGTATTTCTAGTGTTTGCATCTTTGCTTGAAGATATGAGCGATCAGGGCTCGATTTCTGTATTTGGTGCTTTTCCCCAACATAAATATCTTAGACTGCATCATCTAAAAAACTTTTTAGAAATGTTTATGTGACTGCAGGCAATATATAAGAAGGTTTTAAGTATTCACAAAATGTTTGACAGCCCGCTGCATTCTCAAATGTTGAGGTAGGTATTTTTGACTATATGAAAATCACGTAATTATTTACCTTTCAGCATGTTTGTCTTCATAAGTCTCGGATCTGTATTGCAAAACGATAACATATTTTACTATGTTAATGTTTCGGTCTCGCGTGTTGACTTAAATAACAACGAGACTGGGTTGTTTCTGCTACTGCCACTTGCGTGTTCTGAGTCACTCAGTCACCGTTATTGAAAGCCTATGTTTTGTGCGGCGACAAAGCTCGCTTAAGGCACTGTTGGACGCGCTATTACTTTCTATTTGTCATTTATTCTGCAATATCATATTCGAACGGTTTAACCGTTGCAAGTTTCGACTGGTGTATGGGAAAGAGAAGAGAACATAAAACCAAATTTGGGAAATCATCTAACTCTACCAAAAGTCGGGGCGTTGTAGAATGGTAATTGGCGAGAAAAAAAATTCCTTATATTACTGTGATTCAAGGTGCATTGACGTCAGCGGTCAAGACAGCACTTCTAGTCAGATATCATAGGAAAAAAACATTTTTGCTTTTTTGCAAACGTAGTCCATCATACGTGTGTCATGCCTATTTAGAATGTTGAGCTGTTGTATAGAATACATATTTGTGCCAGTTTCAAGAAGATAACATATTGGCTCACATGGTGGAAAAGCTTTGTCTGCTACCAATACAGACTTATTTCTGTCGTTTTTATTGCCTGTTCATTTGTTTCTATTGACAGCCAATGACAGGCAGTTAAAAACCTGGCATTTGATTCGGTCTTGTTTGAGCTTTACACATTTTTAAAAATGCAGATAAATGTAAAGTACTCAGTGGTAATGGTTTGTATTGTCGCTGATTATCCAATGGTCCAATGGCCAATGGCTTTATTAAAAATGTAAAAATTGCATTTTTCAAAATCGTTTGGAAACCGCTTAAGTGTTTTAGCAGTCAATAGAAGAACACAAATACTAAAAATAATATTAAAATTATTTAATAAACGTTTGGATTTGGAAGTAAATGGCCAGGTAATGTCAACAAAATTTGGAATATTCTCAAAGGGAGCAGATAATATTTTACATTTAAAGACATCTTGATAGCTAAAAACCTTGAAAAACCGTGTATATTAGACAGTAAGTTTGTCTGATACGAACGAGTTATTTTTTAAATTGTCGTTGAAGATGCTATCAGTAGTCATCAAACACAATTACATGTGGCCTGAAACATCAAAGGTGCGCTTCGTAGGGACACTATTTCACCGATACGTACGTGCCACTGGCAAAGTAAATTCGGTATGCAGAATTGTATGCAACTAGTCCGCTAGTGCTTTTGTTAGATTCATTAACCATTATAAGGATAATTGTTAACTAAATGGTATTTTGTGGCATTATATAAGATAAGCGGCCTTTGCCATGCCTAAACCATGACTTAAATGCATGTCAAATACCTTTGTTGCTAACTCTTTGCTATTATTTTCTCTTCAACAAGCGATTTTCGAAATAATCATGAAAAGTCCCTGCCTAACTAAAAGACAGTCTGCGCTCATTATTGGGATACTAATACCTATGAAAATCGAGTGGTATAAAATGGCAGGACTATATGGGAATAAAATGACAGAAATGTAGTACCAATCCAAATTGTGTGTTGCATAACTGTGGCATATCCAGAAGTGAAAATTTAAATGATAAATGTTTTAAACAGTTTTAAAAGACCGTTTAATCTTTTGCGACTTTGGAAGTTCACTCAAGTTAAATAGCAATGTAATTTTGCAAGGAGGCCAAATGTTTATGTTCTCTGAAACAGAAAGTCAATTTCATAAATATATATCTTTCATCTTTAATATGCAAGATTATCTTAACTGAATTTTTTCTTCTATGAACTTTTCTGGCATGTAAGAATGTAAGGCAAGCCAGAAATCTTTTTCTGCAATATTAAGCTGCTTAAATATTCTCTAAATGTTTGGTAAGTTTGGCCAGTTCACATGCACTGCAAAATATTTCTAACACCTTCGATGAAACATAATGCATCACAATTCAGGGCTTTCATTAACGTTATCCGTTGAAGTTCACACTTGCTACAGGTAATTGAAGATTATGGACCAGGAGCGAATCCTTTTCTTAACAAGAACTACATGCGCAAAAAGTGACTACATCCTCAGTTTTTTTCAAGTTCAATATTTTAATGATGTCGTCAAAAAGCAGCTCAGCTCATTGGACAAAGACATACTGGTGATCAGGAACTCTCCAATTTTTTAAAAAGTTATTATGGCAAACATCATAATGCATAAACAAAAGTAAAATATAATTGGACAAGAATTCGGCTAATGACGGATAAGAAAGGTAAATAACGCCAAATTTGCATAATTATTTACTATTAAACAGTCGGTGACATAATTCATGCAACCTTATGTAATCCGTGAAAGCATCATTGCACAGGCATCTTGCAGTTTTATCACAACAAACATTTAAAGAACAAACAAAGGCAAGAAGATATTGATTTGCATATCAGCAGCAGTTAAATGACCTATAAAAGCAACGACATTGCACAGAAAAAGGGTAAGGAAAATAAATGGAGAAAAAATAATTATAAACCTCACAAAATGGGCAAGTATTGCCCTTGCCTTGGTTGAGACGCAGCATGTTATGCAGTAGCAAGAATATATAACTTTGAGCAGTTTAAATGGAATTTTAATTTTGAATATCAATATTTTCATATTTTAAAGCGAAAATACTTTCATTAACACAACAAAATTTAGGAAAATTCGCATCAAAGAGGCCAATGCAGTTGACGTTGAGCAGAGGCTGCAGCCGGAAATCCTAGCATATGAGCAATGCCGACAAAGTCAAGGGAGATTGAATGATTGTTTCTGGCGGCATTATTCAGCAGCTTTTTCTGCTACTACCGATTATGCAGATGTTGATGCTGCTTCATAGTGAGATCGAACGCTGCGCGGGATGAACACGTTCGGTCATAGATCGATTAGTATTTATCAATAAATAGAAACGTTATCGTTTGCCATGCATCTTAATTTCTGGACAAACTGGTGCTCAACAGAAGCAGTATCGTATTATGTTAGGACAGGTAATGTGCTACGGTCACTCTTTTCGTACCACTGGGATAATTATATACCATATCACACGTAAATTGGTACACTGGATGCACGACTTTAGTCAAAGATCGGTGAGTGTTTATCAACAAATAGAAACGTTATCGTTTGCCAAACATTTAACTTCATTGAGAGACTGGTCCCTAAAATAAGCAGCATTGTTGATGTAAGTGTAGGTTATTTGCACCCTTCACTCTTGTCATACATACGCAACACCGCTTTACCTAAGTACGAACGTAAAATGGTACTTTTATTTTTTTGATTTCGAACCAAAGTCATCTTGATTGTGTAGGTTAGGCAGATGTTTAATCATATCTTTTTGTGAATGCCTGTTAATAAGTTTGAATTCATTTCAGAATGAAAAACCTTACCAGCAACTTAATCGACTATTTACCAGAATGCTATCAATATAAATCTCTTTAATCAACTCAATTCTTATTCACAATGTTTCTGCATAGCATTTCGAGGATAAAAGCCAATATATTAACCTATGTCCCAGTTTTTGTACAAATAAATATGCATTACCGGCCGTGTTTAATGGAAGGTAACCTATAATTACACATTGTTGAAGCCTTATTTATCTGCTTATTGGATTGCAACGCCCTCTTTTTTTATTTTCCTGTCTGGAAGTTTTTTTAAACGTCAAATAAATAAGCACATCGCTGTTAAAAATGCCGTTACATTACCAGTGTATAAGCTTCTGTTATTTTAATTTCACAATATTAACATCAACAATCAACAAGACAAACCCCGTTACCTCGTGCTGTGTAAGTTGTTGCTATTTTTTTGCCTCTCCATAGCCTTGGTAAATCATAAATCAATGCACGATTGTCTACGCCCCTTGGTTGGTGATTTAAGATCCACTGATATTTGAATGAAAGTGAACATTAATATACATATATGTGCGCACCTGATTCCCGCTATCATAATTTTCGATTGCCATTTCTTCTTTAAGCACCCTTATCTGTGTTGCTAAAAATTGCTCGGCGACAGGTATCAAAATGGAACAATGTTTGTTTCCAAATAGAAAGTATGAGTTTATGTCTAAATAATCTGTATCAGTTTATGAGAACAGCTGTTAAATTTACGTTTATTTATATGTTTTTTGTACATATTATTAAATATTAATAAATAATGCATCGTTAAATTTAGTCTACCTTTTGATTACAATATGTACCTTTTCTAGTCAAATAGCATGGTAAGAACACACAAACTTTGGTATCCTTAATATTGCAGTTTGTTTGTTGAATGTATCAGTACCGCAAACTAGAAGAAGTTGCATAGCAAACATGCGTGTGCTACAAAGAAAAAGTTAATTTTTTACTACCATGAAAAACGGCCGATGTGCTAAATGACTTTCCGAATTACGGCCTCCTGTGTGTCAAAGTCTTTTAATGACATGTCATTAATATGATTTAACAACTATGACTGGATGCACAAAAGATATCTCCGATTTGAATAGTTTTATCAAATATGAAAGTGGAGTAACTAAACTGCGAAATGGTAATCAACACAACCGGTTAATTTAAATAAAAAGCAGAAAAAATGTTTGTTCAAATTCAAAATTAATAAATGTGCGCTTGAATGTTTTAGGAAAAACACCGCGCACTTATTGTATGTTGCATTAACAAGCAGTTAAAAGCAGCGGTAAAAGTGCAGCAGAACGCTATCAGAATTTGAATGGAATAAGTATGCTCTACGGTTTTGATTAAAAGGAAAATTGGTAACCCATCACGGAATATCCAACCATATGAAACAAGCGCCTTTATTGCTTTGTTGTTTAATGATAACTACGACGGATCATTAAACGTCTAACGGACTAAATACTAATAGAATACTCCAAGAGTGAGCAGAAGTGTAAGCTGCCACGTTCATAAACAAAACTAAAAGAAACAAAAGTGACCTTTAATTATTGAATGACTTTTCACGTATCGATATGAATTATTTCAACTTTTGTGTCACAAAAATGTATTTGCTGATCTACCGGTGTTTCTACGGTCGTCACGCGCAATGTTCTAGCTTACCAAACATTCGGTGAGATAATAGGGTAAGTGACAGTTAAATAAAATCGAAATACGAAATTAAAGGCATGTTACGACTAGGTCTTCATAGGATACTATCTTGGCTTATATGCTTAAGAGTGGTTTTCATTAATGGTAGTCAGCTGAAGGCTATATTATATCACGAAACTACTCACTGGCTTTAAGTTTTAATGAGAAGGAACCTTTTAATTCTCGGTTGCAAGCTGAATTTTCAGAAACGAATTTTCAGAAACAAAGAATCGTATATGCATACAGACTATTAACCACTTTTATTTTCAAGTAAGCCACCAAAAGAATTTTTTTATAAAAACATATGTTAATATAAAGATTCTTCATACCAAAACTTGGTGGTGAGTCCACAGGATGCCGAAAGCCTCTTTAACTATTTAGGAAGTGTTTTTATTTGACAAATAATTTTTTAATTGATCGCATTTGCAGGAAATATAAGACGATTTCATGAAGTTTTGTATGACAAACATAAAGACAAAATAGAAAAATTAACAGATTATGTTAACATTCGATTTTCTTGTTATCAGTCAGTAATATTTTGCCCAAGACAACGATTTTAGAATATGATTAAGTCATGAAAATTTCCATCATAAATTACAATTTTAAGCACCACACTTTATGCTAAGCATGCCATAACCATAGAGTTATTATAAATATATATAGAAGAAAAAGTCCTTTTCAAATTATCCTCCTCCACCTGAACCCAGTTTCATGACAGAGTCAAGAAGGCCGGAGGTGGGAGAGGACGCAGATGGCTGGCGCGGCCGGAGCTGTCCCTGGACGAACCACTACACCTGGCTCGGATCACACGAAGTTGGAGTGCCATAATACCACATTAAGAAGTAGTCATTGCACTACACACAAAACACAGATTGGGCTGACCACGTGGTCCGAGTTATCCCGTCAGTTGGCAACCTTCCAAGCCACGGCTTTTTGAGCAACGTGATAGTTTCAAGCGCGTCAGATTGTTTATAGTGAGGAATATGTGCTGAGCTGTCGACCTCACTCCCTCCCCCACCCCACAGTCAAATCGTTGTCCAAGCCGGTCCATGTTCTGATGCGGAAGTGGGTGCAGCTGCTGGTGACCTCGTCTACGTGTAATACGAACACGACCTGGCCCCTAAACACAAACACCAGATATTCACACAACAGGGGGTTGAACGGCTTACATCTCACATGTGTGAGATAGCCAGAGGTCACGTTAAGAAGGAGCCATCGCAGCCGGACTCTCAGCCACTCCACATAACACACATAACTGCGAGGTCTGAGTGTAATTGTCAGTTGGCAACCTTCCAACCGCGGCGGTTAAGATTACCGCACAGTCTTCTCCTCCCCCACCTGAGCCCAGTCTCACAACACAGGCAAGAAGACCGGCGGCGGGAGAGGACTCATGTAGCTGGCACGGCCGGAGCCGCCAATGGGCGTACCACGACACCTGGCGAAGATCCCACGAAGTGGGAATGCCATAAAGGCCAAATTTAAAAGGAGCCATTGCAGCCTGACTCTCAGTCCGCCTTTCAGCCTCTCCTCAAAAAAACACACATTGGGCTGACCACGCGGTCCGAGTTATCCCGTCAGTTGGCACCCTTCCAAGCCATGGCTTTTAGCGCACCGTGCTAGTTTTCAGCGCGTCAGATTGTTTCCAGTGAGGAATATGCGCTGAGCTGTCGACCAGACTCTCTCCCCCACCCCCACAGTCAAACAACTGTCCCAGCCGGTCATTTGCCTTATGTGGGAGTAAGTGCATTGGCTGACGCATTGACGAACCCGTTTTCGCGCGCCGCAGCACAATCTGGCACCCATAACGCACACACCAGGATTCATTAACTCAGGGAATATGGAGCAGCCATCGCCGTCTGACTCCCAGTCAACTGGTCAGCCACTCAACACACACAGCACATACACTGAGCCGACGGCGTGGTCTGGTGTAAGCGCCATGTTGGCAGTCTTCCAAGCCATGGTTTCTGGAAAACTGTGATATAATCATGTACATGGTGATTGTGAGGTTATTGTCGATGTATTACTGTAGATAGCGTGTGCTGATGTAGCCTAGCCTCCGGTGGTTTATCGCTGGTATTTGTGAATAAGCATGTTTTCGAATAGGCCCATGCGGTGTGTGAATATGCGGGAGCCTTGAGGGCAGTGGAGGCGGGCACGTTGACTGTATGCCGGAGCCCCAGGCGCTGATTCACCAGCCTCCGTATGATGGATGCGCAAGAGACCGATCAAGCCGATGCGTGAGTACGATGGATTCGCAAGTGATCGATCAGGCCGATGCGTGAGGTGAATGTGCGGTCGCAATGAGGACAGTTTAGGAAAGAGTTCTCATCGCTGATGGTGGTAGCGGTAGTGGCGGTGGTGTTCATTGTGGGGGTAACACTTGCTGAGCATTGTGATGTGGTCTCGATGATGGTGGGACTAATGGAATTTCTGCCAGGGATGAGGGTGGGGAGGCCATAGGAGGTTTGACTGAAGTTGACGTAAAATTTTGAATTGTCGGATTGTTGATGCATTGCGTCCGAAGATCTCCAACTAGGCCGATTCGTGCGCGGAAGGGGATTTTATATATAAGGGAATAATGACGCCTTTGGATGTTTACTTAACGTTATGTGCTCCAGATGTTTTTGCCTATGCAAAGTTATGTCTTCGGAGATAATCTATAAAGATTACATTAATATTTTGCTTGGCGCTTTCTTTATATACCTATTTATAAAATATTTGAAAACCAAAATTCTACAAGCCTAACTGGTATTTAGCCCTAGGTTTTAAATCCTCATCTAAATATTTATTCAATGTCTATAGTTGTTTCCCATATAATGAGAAGTCATCGTTGCATTTAGGTAGTATGTATGTTTGTATGCATGTATGTTTATAATTTAACAGTATAACAAGCTTTTCATAAAAACTCATCTTAACCCTGCTCTATATATAGCTAGTAATAAAGTGCTTCATATTGGGATTTCTTCGAAAAACGCTATCTCCTAAAATAGAAAGGTGGTTATGTAGCCACATGCGTGGTTATCTTTCTGGAATATACGAAATATCATCAATAAATTGACCCATCGATTAACAAAGTCTTGCATTTACACAACCATTTAATAGTATATTATGCTTCAGAAGATAATTTGATGAATCATCAGATTCTAGTTACCGCCAAAACTAACTCATTTTTACCTTTCACTTTTAATTCAAAATCCATTAATAAGTGCTCTTATAGTCATTAAAAAGAGTGTGAGCATTTTCCTTTTCCTTTCAGTTAAGGAAGATAGTTGCGTCATAAAAAGGAAAATTTTGCATTATATCCTATTCAAACTAAGTATGCTGCACTGGAAATCTATAAAATATTTATTATTCGTATTGGGAATGCTTCCATGTAAAAATTATGACTTACGTGTTATATTTTATTTTGAATTTATATGCTTTGTGGATCACTTTGAGTGTTGTATCCAAAAGAAGACAGGGTTTTTTATTGCCAAATGAACAAGTACTGCCCTTGCCTTGGTTTAAACTCAGCATATTTTGCAGGTTCAATAATATGTTACTTTGAGCAGTTTTAATGAAATTGTTAATCTTTACTGTCAGGATTTTCATATTTCAAAGTGAAATAATTTTCATTTACACATAACAAAATCTAGGAAAATTTGCATCAAAGAGGCCAATGCAAATGAAGTTAAACAGAGGCCGTAGCCGGAAATCCTAGGAAATGAGCAAAACCGACAAAGTCAGGGGAGAGTTGATAATGGTTTCTGGTGGCATTATTCAGTAGCGTTTACTCCTACTACCGATTATGCGGATGTTCGTGCTGCTTCATAGTGAGCCCCAACCCTACACGGGACGAAGAAGTTCTGTCAGAGATCAATGAGCATATTTAACAAATAGATACGTTATCGTTTGCCATACATATTACTTTATGGAAAAACTGCTGCCTAAATGAAGCAGCATCGTATATTGTTAGAAAAAGTTAGTTTAATTCGTCAGCTGTTCGGATTGAGTAGGCTCGGTAGGTGTTTGATCAGATATTTGTGTGAATGTCTGAAAGCAAGTTTTTATTCGTTTCAGAATGAAAATCCTAACCATCAACTCAATTATAGTTTTCCACAATGCTTTCAATATAAATATCTTTAATCACTTCCCTTCTAGCTCACTATGCTTATGCATATCATTTTGCACGTGAAAGCCAATATATAAAATTATGTCCCAGGTTTTGTACCGATAAACATTGCATGTCGAGCCGTGTTTACTCATAGTTAACCTATATTTACACATTTGTGAAGAAATGTATAACTGCCTTAGTGGATGGCAACGCCCTTTTTTATTTTTCAGTCTGGAAGTTTTTTTAAACGTCATATGAATGAGCACATCGCTGCTAAAAATGCCCTTAAATTACCAGTGTAAAAGCTTTCGCCACCACCGCCTCGTGCTGTGTAAGTTGTTGCTTTTTGTTTCCCTCTTGTTGGCCTTGGTAAATCATAAATAAATGCACGATTGTCTACGCCTCTTGGTTGGTGATTTAAGGTCGGCTGATAAGTGAATGACAGTGAACATTGGTATACACACTTGATTCCTTCTGTCGTTATATCCGATTGTCAATTTTTCTAGAAACAACCTCATCCGTGTGACATAAGTTTCATATTTGAACGTGTAAGCCTGCGGCAAATTGCTCGCTTGCAGGTATAAAAATGGAACACTATTTGTTTTAAAATAGGACATCCGATTTTAAGTCTAAATAATAGAAATCAGTTTGTGAAAACAGCTGTACAGTTTACTTTCATTGATATTTTTTGTAACATATTAATAAAGTTTTTGCTGAGTTTCATTTAGTCTACCTGTTATGGATTACAATATTTAAATTTTAAAGTCACATTGCATGGTACGAATAGTGAGACTATGATATACTTTATATTGCAAAATGGGGTGTAAAGCAATCATTTCTACATTCCAGTGAAATTGCAGTAATAAAAAAATATGTAAGCAGCATAAGTAGGCTACAAAGAGAAAGTTATAATTTCCTTCCATGAAAAACGGCCGATGTGCTCAATTACTTTCCTAATAACAATAACAATACTGTAAAAACACTGTAAGAATACTGTTTCAACAGTAAAAATATTGTCT
The DNA here is from genome assembly GCA_017591395.1 of Schistocephalus solidus. Lineage (NCBI taxonomy): Eukaryota > Metazoa > Platyhelminthes > Cestoda > Diphyllobothriidea > Diphyllobothriidae > Schistocephalus > Schistocephalus solidus. Next base: position 28,848 of record WEDG01005649.1, read on the forward strand.
ATTAATGTCCGTGTCATTAAGAGGAATCAGCAAATATGAGAGAATACATAACATTTCTATTCGACTGGAAAAGTGTTATCAAACATGAATGTAATGTAGATAAACTGCGAAATTAACATCAACACCTCAGGGAAATTAAAATCAAAAGCAGAAAACAAATGTGTGAACAAGTTCAAATAAAATTAATTGAGCGCTTGTATGTTTCAGGAATTACGCCGCACATTCATCGTTTATTATGGTTAAGAAGAGCAGTAATAGTTCAGCAGAACGGTGACGGAATTTGAATGGAATATGTGGGCTCTTTGTTTTTTGGACAGTTTATAAGAAATTGACTACCCAATTTGACTTATCCAAGTAGATGAAACTATCTTCCTTATTGTTTTGTTGTTAAACGATAACTACAAACGGTCGTTAAAATACTTACATAATCGATATTCATACAATACCGCAAAATCGAGAACATGTGCAAATGTTCACGTGCAGTCAACGAAATGCACAGAAATAAAATTCACATTTCTTTGCCAAATAACATTTTGCGTATCGATATGAACTTTTTCAACTTTTTTGTCTTAAACGTTTTGCAGTAGAAAAAATCTTTGCTGACACAGCTGCTTTTTTATTGTCATCGCGCGCAAAGTAATTTCTGGCAAAAAATCCGAAAAGATAATACAGTAAGTAACAGTTACAATAAAACAAAAAAATGATCATAACACCAGCTACTTGGTATCCCACTTCTTTTATTACAGCAAAGAGCATTTGACAAATAAAAGTTATTTTCACCGTGCACGCTATATTGTTTTAATTGAGGACCGTCAAAGTATCAAATAAAATACCTGGTGTAGATTGTAGGTGTATTTCTGCTGAAAACCAGAAATTATCGTATGACTTTGGCTCCAATGTTCACTATCTGGACTTTAATGCTTAAAAGCGTTTTTAGATAACAGTTGTGTGTTGAAGGCTATATTGTTTCACACAAAAACGCAATGGTTTTGAAGTTAAATGAAAATGAATCTGATAATTCTTGGTTGAAAGCTGAATTTTCCGAAATGGGCAATAGCGAAGTATCGTACGTGGATGAAGACTATAAATTACTTTTATTTTCAAGCAAGTGACTAAAGGAACTTTTTATAAAAAAACATGTGAACTGAAAGATTTAATACCTAAACTTGGTGTTCAGTCAACATGATGCCCAAGGACTTACTTATTATTTGGAAAGTGTTTGTATTTGACACAAACCTTTTGCATTGATCACATTTGCAGGAAATTCAAGACGATTTCATGAAGTTTATTTTATTACAAACATAATGACATAGTAGGAAAATAAACGGTTAATTTCAACACTGAATTTTATCGTTATCAGTCAATTATTTTTGATCCAAGACGATAATGTTAGAATTTGATGAATATATTAAAATGCCCTTCACATTTTACAATTTCAAACACAAAATTTTACACTAGGTATTCCGATTCAATACAGTTATTATAAATATATATAAAATAAAAATTCCTAATCCAATGCTTACATCATGCATTTAATATATAATGGAATTATGACGCATATGGATGTAGAATTAACGTTATGTGCCCCAGATATTTTTGTATGTATCAAGTAATGCATGCGTAGAAAAAGTATCTCAGAAGCAAAATAAATATTTTGCTTAGCGATGGCAACATAAATTAATTTTTTAAAATATTTGAAAATCAAAAGTCTACAAGCCTAGGCTTCGTAACATGTTTTTTGTCCTTGTTTTTGCATCTTTGTCTAAATCCTCATTCAATGTCTATAGGTTTTTATATATGTATGTATGTAATATGAATGTTTTTATGCCTGTTTTTATATAATTTAAAAGGATAACAAGCTTGTTGCTGAAAACCTTAACCCTGCTCTATATAAAGCTAGAAATAGAGTGCTTTTTAGTACGATTTCTTTGAAAAACGCTATTTCCTTAAATAAAAAGGCCTTTGAGTAGCCACATGTGT